>PIJE02000490.1:50000-53721 GCA_002895965.2 Coryphaenoides rupestris
TGATTCAGGTGGAATCCATCTGTGTCTGTAACATCACGTGCCTGATTTGTACGAATGTTATGGAACAGCCTGCAACATCGGTACATGTGTAGTGTGAAGGGTAAGCTCACATGGTGCGCCCCCTGCAGGTCGTTCCTGACTGAGTCGGACAAGCAGAACATATTCACGCTGGACCACTTCCCCGTGTGGTACCGCCGCGCTGCAGAGACCCCTACTGGACAGTTCCTCTACTACCTGCCCAGAGATGACAGCCGAGGTAGACACACACACACACCTGGACACACAGACACACACACACAACCTGACAGCACACACACACACACACACACACCTGGATACATGGGAAATACCACACACACCTGGATACATGGACACACCTGGACACACACACGCCTGGAAACATGGACACACCTGGACACACACACACCTGGAAACATGGACACACCTGGACACACACACACACACCTGGAACATGGACACACACACACACACCTGAACACACACACACACCACACCTAGACACAACACACCTGGATACATGGACACACACACCTGGATACCATGGACCACACACCTGGAACACACACAGTACCTGGATACATGGACATACACACACACCTGGATACATGGACACACCTGGATACATGGACACACCTGGACACACACACGCCTGGAAACATGGACACACCTGGACACACACAGACCTGGAAACATGGGACACACACACACACACACACACACACCTGAACACACACACTACACCTAGACACACACACACCTGGATACATGGACACACACACACCTGGACACACACACACCTGGATACATGGACAAACACACACACCTGGACACACACACATTCATATTCATGCATTCATGTCATGAAAACATGTGTGTTGTGTGTGTTAACATGTATGTGTACCTACACACTCTGCCTCCATAGTGTTAACCCCAGACGCACAGCGCGGCTACGACTAACAATTCTTCTTTATCTCCTTTATTAATCTCTTAATCATTCTTTCCTCTCGTTGATTAATCATCTCGAAAAAGATTTCATCTAGAAAACTCCATTTAGTTACCAAGCTCAAGGTAATGTCCTTGGTGTCTGACAACGAGCATTCAAAACAAAACCAGGAAAATTGTATCACCAACAAATAATTGTATAATATTGATGAAACAGACAAATATTTGCACTCCCAAAGCTATAAACACCACATTTCTTTGAGCAACGTCTGCCATTGTTGAGCAAACACTGGCACAAGAATTTCCTTCGGGATTAATTAAGTTCTTAAGTTCTCATCTTATCTTATTTTTGGTATTTCTAATTATAAAGAAACTACAAAAATATGTTTTTATATCCACTAGTTAGCTAGCTTCCTTACACACACACAACACTCGACTGCACAGACGAGCAGTTCATTGTTGTGTGTGTCAGGGTGTGTGTGAGTGTCAGGGTGTGTGTGTGTGTCAGGGTGTGTGTGTGTGTCAGGGTGTGTGTGTGTGTGTGTGTGTGTCAGGGTGTGTGTGTGTCAGGGTGTGTGTGTCAGGGTGTGTGTGTGTGTGTGTGTGTCAGGGTGTGTGTGTCAGGGTGTGTGTGTGTCAGGGTGTGTGGGTGTGTGTGTTGGGGTGTGCCGTGTGTCAGGGCTGTGTGTTGTGTCAGCGATGTTGTGGTGCGTGTGTGTGGTGTCAGGGTGTGTGTGTGTGGACATGGGGGTGGGTTGGTGTGTTCTGTGTCCTTCTAGACAACATTTAGAGACTCATGAGGCTGACCTATTAGCACTTTACCGCTCAGCCGCCGGTGCCGAGCGCCACGCCGCCGGGACAGGGTGGGTGGCGCCCAGAGCCAGCGTCTGAGGCCGAGCAAGGGAGAGCTCCTCCTCCAGTGTTACGTAGCCATGCTAAACATCACGCCTAGCATGCCCGCTAATGCCCGCCTAGCCACCCTGATGCCCCTCCTAGCCCTGGCCTGCCATGCGCTGCCTGCTGCTCGGTGGAGAGCTACATGCAATACACACTCACCAGTTAACAACAGTCACAAAGGTGTTCTCTCGGACGATACTCATCTCTCGCTCTCTCTCTCTCTCTCTCTCTCTCTCTCTCGCTCTCTCTCTCTCTCTCTCCTCATGCTCATCTCTCTTCTTGAATGAAGTCCAATTCAAGATGTCAGACACCAGTGAGTGAAATGAAAGTGAAAGGGCTGGTGTTACTGCATATGACTCGCTCCCCTAAATCCGTGTTGCATAACGCCACTAATACCCGTGGGTGTCGGGTGCCAGACGGTAGCACGGCACCCCGTCCTGCCCACCGATAGACGGGCAACACTGACACCGACGTAACGCTCCTCTGGGTGCCAGCCCCCCCGACACCCGCTCAGCAGCACCCAGCACCCTTTCAGGACGAGGCCCTCCGTCGGCATCTGGGTGGCACGGTGGTGGAAAAACAGTGAAAAATGTCAACAATGGAATTTATGATGTTTACTAGGAAGCCTGTGTGTGTGTGTGTGTGTGTGTGTGTGCGCGTGTGTGTGTACACGTGCATGCGCACCTGTGGCTGTGTGTGTGAGAGTGATCGGATAGAATCCATTGCAATGGATAGTAGTCTGCAGGCACTGTGTTTGCCACATGCATGTGTGGTGTGTATGTCGGCATGAGAAGAGCGTGCACGTGCCTAAACCTGCGTGCACGGTGGTTTCATGTTGTGAGCATGCGGGTTCCTGACCGTGTGCCACGCTCGGCTTAACCTCTGTTCACGTGTGTGTTTGTGTGTGTGTTTTTCCTCCAGGAGAGAAGATTGTGATCGCTGCCACTGCGGTGACGGTGACCGTGGCCAAGAGGACCGCTGTTGCTGGAGGTAGGAGGCTTATATCATCCTCTCTCTCTCTCCATATCTGTGTCTCTCTCTCTGTCTCTCTCTGTCCCTCTATCTCTCTGTAGTGTGGCTTAGTTTTGGGGCTCCTCCAAGGACACAGGCAGGTTGTTAAAGTCTGGTTTATTGCAAAGTGGCAGGTAAAGTGGTACCAGCTAGCATGCTAACGCTCCCCGAGTGTGTGTGCTGGTGGCTGACTTAACCTGTGGTGCACTGATTAGCCAATGCACCACAGGTGTGCAGCCCCCCCCCCAGACTCTAACTGGGCCAGGTGAGGCTGTAGCCCCACCCTCCCCAGACTCTAACTGGGCCAGGTGAGGCTGTAGCCCCCCCCCCAGACTCTAACTGGGCCAGGTGAGGCTGTAGCCCCACCCCCCAGACTCTAACTGGGCCAGGTGAGGCTGTAGCCCCACCCCCCCCAGACTCTAACTGGGCCAGGTGAGGCTGTAGCCCCACCCCCAGACTCTAACTGGGCCAGGTGAGGCCAATTAAGCCAGCCACCAAACACAACACTCCCTCCACCTCTCTCTCTCTCTCTCTCTCTCTCTGTCTCTGTCTCTCTCTCTCTCCGCTCTATCTCTCTCTCTACTATCTCTCTCTCTCTCTCTCTCTCTCTCTCTCTCTCTCTCTCTCTCTCTCTCTCTCTCTCTCTCTCTCTCTCTCTCTCTCTCTCTCTCTCTCTCTCTACCTCTCTCTCCTCTACCTCTCTCTCTCTCACTCTCTCTCTCTCTCCCTCTCTCTCTATCTCTCTCTCTATCTCTCTTCTCTCTACTCTCTCTCTACTCTCTCTCTATCTCTCTACCTCTCTCTCTCTCTCTCTACTCATCTCTACCCCTTTCTGTCTCTCTACCCCTTT
>PIJE02000490.1:53807-72411 GCA_002895965.2 Coryphaenoides rupestris
CCATACATCCATGGGTTCAACTGCTTGCCGAGCAGCATGAAAAATACGTGCTACCATCATATTTTGAATTACATTGACTCAATTTGTGATACAACATTGGCACATTGGGAGATGGGATGACGGAAAGATGGAAATTGGACAATCCTGGACAAACTCCAAGCGTAAAGATGCCTTCACGAATCGATACGCGTCTAAGACGAAGGTTTGCGTCTGAAATATGAACGATAAACCTTGTCAACAAAACCCTGCTGCTGCTGCTGCTGCTGCTGCCTGGTGAACAAGCTTCAGTTATTTACTGCAGAGCCCCGTGTGCAGTTTCACTGACAGGAAACAAAGGACTAAAAACATTACGGCCAACGTGCTTCATTACCCATGGCAATAAGAACTTTTTCAAACAGCGCACTGCCAGAGTGTGTGTGTGTCTGTGTGTGTGTTTTCCCTTGACCAAACAGCCTCTAAATATTTGATCTTCTGTTCTCCTGCTAAGGGAGTAAACGGGATGTGATAGAGAGACCAAAGTTGACAGAGAGAGAGAGAGAGAGAGAGAGAGAGTGGGAGAGAGTGATTTATATTTTGATGTTTACTTATATGTATGCCGGTGCAGCAGAAGAACTTATGAAACCATGAGGTTACCCCCACACACACACACACGCACACGCACACACACACACACACACACACACACACACACACACACACACACACACCGACACACACACCGACACACACCGACACGCACACATATATTAATGCAGAAGCTGTTTCCTCTTGTTACACATCAGACGTCCGGTTGGTCTGCTTATCTGGGAAATTTGGTGGGCGAACACACTGGGAGCGACCCTGCGTGCACTGCATCCATGTTTTATTGACTACTGCGCATTCTGTTACTCCACGGTTAATATGAAAGTCCACACACACACACACACACACACACACACACACACACACACACACACACACACACACACACACACACACACACACACACACACACACACACACACACACACACACACACACCCAGGTGAATGCATCTCCAAAGCCTCCTGTTTCTGTTTCATCAGATAATTATGACAGTGGGTCAGTGCATAACTTACAAGGACAGAGAGACACACACACACACACACACACTCACACACATACACAGGCTTGTAAGCGCGTATACACACATGGATACACACACGCATTGCGTTGTGTAATTATGAGTGATGAGTGTGTCAGGTGACTTACAAGCACGACACCCACACACACACACACACACACACACACACACACACACACACACACAGTGAGAAAGAAAGTCGCTCCCCACAAGGACATCACTTTCAGGAGATATACACAACACACACACACACACACACACACACACACACACGTACACACACACACACACACACACACACACACACACACACACAGAATATCTTGGAGTCTTTGTTTTACGACCAGAACACAGAAGGCTAGTGGCAGCCAGGGCTTGCATAGACTAATCGACTAGTCGACGTAATGACCACACGTCGACTCCTGCCAAGAGAAATGGACTAGTCGTTGGCCACGTGATTTCCCGCGCTGCAGAACAGACAGCAGGTTGTGAACACGTGACTGAAGCATCACGGAGAAACGCATCAAGTGACCAAAAGAGGAAAGGGAGAGAGACAGAATGGTCAGTGGGAAGGGTGGGACTGGGAGAAGTAGAATTAGAGATAAAGAGAAGGAGAGAGATAAGGAACAGAGAGACACATGTCCATGATGGACAGGTTGTGATGCCGTGTGCGTGCGTGCATCTTAGCTTCTGCGGTGGCGGCGTATTAAAAGCTCTTCCTCCACTGATTTGCGGTGATGATGTCAGAGGGACTTCAGACTCGGAGGGGAGGTGGGGGGGGCACTTGGCGGCTCCAACATGGCCGCCGTTGATGGCCCATTCAGCCCCCAATCAGCTGGTTATTCAGCTCAGCGGTTGTCGAGTGGCTTCCTGTTTTAACCTCCCGGGCGCCCTCTCTCTCTCTCTCTCTCTCTCTCTCTCTCTCTCTCTCTCCCTGATTGGTTGTTGTGGCCCCCCCCCGTGCAGAACCCTTCACCTAACGAGGCGACGCCCCCCTGCTGTTCCCCCCCAGTCAGCCGGTCTATTCCGGACCGCTGCTTAGAATTATTTTGGGAATTCTGTCATCATTACTCTGAGCAATTATAAGACTGAGGAGGGGGGGGGGAGGCGGAAGAAATATGTATTTCAGTGATTTTTGTGTGTTTGTTTGTGTGCTTCTTTGTTGTTGTTTGTTACAGCACAAACATCGATGAATTGGCACTGCTACTGATCGTCAACACACACACACACACACACATACTGTACATACATACATATATACAATGATCATCCAGCCGTATGTTTGTGTTTTTTTTAACAAACTATAGTTTATTATTTCAACACACAAGTTATATGAACAGGATTCAGCTAGCTAAGTCACTTAGCTACCAACGACAACATCGAGAACTGCAGACCAATCGATGACGCGCGTTCCCCAGTCCACCGATAGACAGAGTTTGCCCGTTGCCTTTTCGCCCGCGAGCGGTGTGTACTTCTCTAAATGATCCTAGTGCATGGCTATAGTTCCACTTGTTACTTCAACCTAGTGTCTTAGCGTTCCCGAAGAGGTGTTCATTTGTCTGTAGATATTATTACGGTATGGCTGTTTACATTCACTTCACCGTTGTCCCTTCCCGCTGTGTGACGTGAATTATTAGCGATCCCCCGCGGGAGTTTCCTAAACGGGCATTTATGTACATCGGCGATATTTTGGCGGAGAGTGTGCCCGTGGGGGGGAATGCGCGGAGAGGCCGCCGTTGTCATCGTGGCGACGGCGCGATGCTGTGTATGCGCGACGGGGAAGCGCCGGTATATCGACGAGCGACTAGGTACAGCCAAAGTCTATATTTGTGCATTCAGACTGTGCGCAGTAAGACGATGAATCAACAGTTTCAGCTGTGGGATACGTTGCTATGCTCTAACGGTGTTTGGAATGCTGGGTGGAGGCGGGGGGGGGGGGTATTTCGCCATGGCAATGGACCAGGCCACGCTGCAGATGGTAGTTGTCGTGTGTGTGTGTGTGTGTGTGTGGTGTGTGTGTGTGTGTGTGTGTGTGTGTGTGTGTGTGTTGGGCCAAACTCTGTCTATGTCACGTTTTTGGACGAAATCAGAACGGCTGAACGAACACACAAACGTGTAAACTAATGGAGACAAACATAATAACACACATGTATGCAAATAAATACAATCGTAAAATCATGACATGAGCCCAAGGGAATACAGAATTATGAATCGATGCAAAGAGGGACCAAAAATATAATAATATAAACAATATCTTATTGGGAGGCGGGGGTGGATGGAGGAGTCAGGGGTTTGGGTCAGCAGGGGGGTCGGGGGTCGGGGGTCATGGGTCAACACACACCATATCAAAGACTAACACAATGATGTTTATCTGCATCGTACCGACCGGAGGTATAACACGACACTCTGTTATTCATTAAAGGGGTGGGGGGGGGGGGGTCTCGGTGGACCATCCGAAATAGAGAGGGGACACTAATTATAGAGGAGAGAGGGAGAGGAGAGACCATTTGTATTTAAAATCCATCACGGGGTGGGGGGGGGGGGAGGGGGCTCACGTCTTCCTCCCTAGACCTCGAGCTCAGAGAAACGCTCGTACATCACCGACGTAGGAGGGGGGGGGGGGGGGGGTTAGCGAGGCCTCTGCACCATCTGCCGACACCCTGTTTGTTGGTCGAGCAAAGCTATTACTCGTGTAATACAAGCGCCGGGTACAAGGTCGCCGGGGCGAGGATGAGGAAGATATCTTTAAAAGCCATCTCTCTGAGTCAGGAGGCATCAGGGGCGTCGATTGCCTCTTTCCAGGGAATCCAAAGAACAACCTCAGGGGAGGAGAGGGGAAGTATTGCTGGAGGGGTGGATGAGGACGGAGGGATGGGGACGAGGTCGCTTTTTTTTTATCCCTTGTCGGTGTAAAACGCTCCTGGGGCTGAGCCGCCATCTCTCAGAGGAACACCAGGATCGAGGGGGGGGGGGGGGGGGGGGGGAGGGGGGAGGCCGGAGGGAATTGAATGGGAAATAAAGTGCAGGAGTCTGGGATTTGTAGTCCTTTATGGAAAAGGACAGTTTGCAGTCCTTTTTTTGCAGGGAAATTTCGATATAACAACATATATGCGTGTATTTCCCCGCAAGCAATACGAGCAACCCATGATGATATGAATCAGGTAAAATGGGACAACAAAAGCAGTTTTGTATCAAAGCAAGGTCTGTGTTCCTCCGTGTCCAAAAGGGAGAAGTTCCCCCGTAGCCTCAGAAGGACAATGAAAGTGCTTTCGGCTTCCTGCCACGGATCGTCCAAAACTCCACGCACGACGCCCGCCACCTCCCTCAGATACAGATGAGAGTCGCTAAAGCCGTGTCGGGTAATGAACGCGCGTGTTTGTGCTGATTCTCTACGATACGAAAACAAGACGAATGCGACAAATTAGCCCCATCTGCTTCCTTCCTTCCCTTCCGTCCTTCCCTTCGCGAAGGTAATCGAATGATAGAATCCTGCGGTTGCCGCGGAGTCGGGGACATACACACTTTCAAAATGGCCAGTCTGCCGTTTAAGGATTCACAAATGCCTCTTTGACATCAAGAGTCCATCCGCCATTTTGTATTTTCCCGACGTGAGAGCACATGTCCGCCCTGTGCCCTCGATGTGTTTTCATGAGAATCCAGTGTATTTAGCTTAGCTTATCGTTCATAGTTTAGCAGCTGAGTCCCAGAGGTTAGAGGTTAGGGCGTATGGGGGGCAAGGGGCAGAGTCTGAGGCCAGACACTGGCCTCTGTCTGTGGGGGGGGTCAGCCGTTTCTTCACCTGGCCTCGGAGGAGGGCGAGAGGAAGAGAAGCGATAGAACGGCCTCACTGGGTCATGCTGCCTCGTGCCTTGCGGTGTACCGTGTGTGACCTTTTGACCCCTGACTTGCCACCAGTAAATTCGTGATTAAACGTGGTTGTTGTTCGCTCTCCGTTGGCCGTTACGCAACAAGTGTCCGCTTGCAGCGACGGAAGCAACCTGGTTTATTCCCGGAGTTATGAATGCCCTTTTACTTCCTTTTTTTACTTTTTTGCCAACATTTTGGATGAGCTAAGCGGGTAGCCTGCAGCAGCGGCGGTGGTTGGGTGGGTGGTTGGTGAGTGGGAGGAATGGTTGGTGAAGAACATAATACCGCGGGCTCCGAATCGTGTCCGGATCAGAGTTAGGATGAGGAGAGCATCTGTGTGTACGTGTGTGAGAAAAATAACAGAAAGTAGCATTAAGGACGTTTAGGAAAGAGGACCAGCACAACGGGGGAGTTGGTAGCCAAGTGTCGTCAAGGAGCTACTATGAAACAAAGAGTCCAACCATCCCGGCATCTCTCAGCATCTCTCTCTCTCTGTCGTCAGCCCTTGTGTTTAAATGTCCTCCCCCTCGCCATTCACATCTGACCTCTCTGCCCCCTCCACCTCTGTGCGTGCGAGGAGGAGGAGGAGGAGGGATGGACAGAGAAGGGAGGAGGAGTCTCCGTCTACGCCACCGAGGAGATCTGCTTCTCCTCGCGGTCCTCTGTCTCGGCCTCGCCGTCGCCCATCAGCGGCTGCCTCTTCTTCAGCTCCCGCTGGTACTTGGCCATCAGTGAGGCATAGATGCAGCCGTACGCCGCCGCCGCCACCATCATGATGCACACGATGCCGCACACCACGGCCGCGATCACCACCGTGCCGATGGCTCGCCGCACGCTCACGGGCCGTAGCGCGCCCGCACGCAGTCTGCCGGCGCCGTGGCCTCAGGCTCACTGGGACCGCCATTGTTTGTTGTTCGAGGTGGGCGGGGCCCTGCTGGGGTCCAGGGGGTTGCCGCGCGCGCCGCAGGGCGAGGAGCCGCGGGAGGCCCCACCCCCGCCCGGTCCGTTCTCGTCCTCCAGCTGCAGGCAGTAGTTGAACATCTCGATGGGCACGCCGCGGATGTCACGCCCACGCAGGTCCTTGGGCAGGGGTGCACTCCACCGCGTCCACCTTACCCCCTGGGGGAGGGGGAGTGGGAGAGGGGTGAGGGGGACAGAGAGGGGTGAGGGGGGAGAGAGGGGTGAGGGGGAGAGAGAGGGGTGAGGGGAGAGACAGAGGGGTGAGGGGGAGAGAGAGGTGAGGGGGAGAGAGAGGGATGAGGGGGAAGAGAGGGAATGAGGGGGAGAGAGGGGTGAGGGGGAGAGAGGGGTGAGGGGGAGAGAGGGGTGAGGGGGAGAGACAGAGGGGTGAGGGGGAGAGAGGGGTGAGGGGGAGAGACAAGAGGGGTGAGGGGGAGAGACAGAGGGGTGAGGGGGAGAGACAGGGGTGAGGGGGAGAGAGGTGAGGGGAAGAGAGAGGTGGAGGGAAGAGAGAGGTGGAGGGGAGAGAGGGGTGAGGGGGAGAGAGGGGTGAGGGGGACAGAGAGGGGTGAGGGGGAGAGACAGAGGGGGGAGATAGAGGTGAGGGGGAGAGAGAGTGTGAAAGGGCAGAGCGACAGAGAGAGACCGGGAGAGAGGAGACATGGTGAAAGGGGGATGGGAGAGAGGGAGAGGGGAGGTAAAGTGAGAGAGGGGTGAGAGACAGGGACAGAGCAGAGAGAGAGAGAGAGAGAGGAGAGAGAGGGTGGGGGAGAGAGAGAGAGAGGCACAGTAAGACAGATAACAGAGCAGAGGTCATTTATATAATGCCCATACGTCTGTGAAGAACGGCGGAATTAACTGAGTGATGGAGGGCATGAATGAGAGATGGAGGTGCCTGCACTTCGGATGACTCATATATTACCACACGCACACGCGCGCGCACACGCGCGCGCACACACACACACACACACACACACACACACACACAGATTGCAGTTTGTTGTGTACTTAAGTCTATGTTCAAGCTAGCCTTAGCCCTTTTATAATTGATGAACTGCGGAGCTCCGAAAGCGCTCTTGTGTGCTGTGTGTGTGTGTGTGTGTGTGTGTGTGTGTGTGTGTGTGTGTGTGTGTGTGTGTGTGTGTGTGTGTGTGTGTGTGTGTGTGTGTGTGTGTTTGTGTGCACGAATGCACGCATGCATGCATGTGTGAACATATGTGTGTGTGCGTCCATGTTAGCCTCTCCGTGTTGCAGTGAAAGAGAGAGAGAGAGAGAGACTCAAATATCTGAGTCACTAATTCCCCCCCCAGCCGCGGCAGTAGAGATTGGGGGCGGGGGGGATTATGCTATCATCACACACATCGCATTTGTCTTTCTTTACACATATTTCTCTCGAAGGTGGCTCGCTGAAAAACCCATTGATCAACATCTTGGATAGCGACGAGGTGCCAGAGATCCCGGATAATCGGCAGCGATAGAGAGAGAGTAAAATGGGGCCATCGCAAAATTAATTTCACTTCCCGATGCTTCATATCAGCAAATGCAGCTACGAAAACGAAAGTGCATCTTCGCGTTTGTGCTTGCGTGCATTTTTTTGGGTGTTTTGGGTGGAAAAACAAAGGCGGGAAACGAACGCGCGCAGGTGTGGTCGCCGTCGTCGTTGTCTCGTATCTGCTGGGGATCTCGTATCGGGGATGTTCACAGCAGCGATGGTGGATCCCGTGCACAACAGAACAAAGTGGACGAGGATGAAAGGGAGGTTGCCAGATTGGGTGGGGGGCGGGGGGTGGGGGGGGGCGGTGGGGCGGGTGGAGTGTCGCTTCATTAGTGGGCCAGCTGAGGCCCCCGGGAGAAGAAACACACACACACACACACATACACACACACACACACACGTGAACGCTGATATTTTTTTCCCTAAACATGAAGAGAAAAGGGTGGATGGGGGGGCCTACAGAAAACATGTGTACGTATGTAGTATGTCACGTTTTTACAGCTACATAGACAGACCCCCCCCTGCCCCCAAGCGCCCCACCGGTGTGGTTATGTAAAGCAGAGGTGGTCTGAGCACGTATGCATCTGGGAAAAAAAGACATTCCTTCATTTCACTTCTTGCATGTCCAGTAGCATCGGCATATAGCATCGATGCTGTAAGATTGAGGAGCTATTACTTGAGTGTAATTTGACCTGGCCGCCCATTAGCTATTAGTGAGTGAAATGCTCTGGCTCATTTCTGGCCAATCAGGGCGTCTCTTCCCGTATTTTGCTGCCACAAGGAATTGTGGGACGTGTCTCCTTTTCTTTTCCTAAAGGATGGTTCAGTGTACCCTAGGCTAAAGGGTTTAGGTTAGAGATAAGAATGGAAGCAGGGTCCTCAAAAGCCAAAAACAAAAAACGGCGATTCAAACTTTCACCTGGACCCACCTCGGTACAATAGCCACTCCATCCAGTGTTTGAAGTCGCGCAGGTTGCAGTCGCACTCCCAGGGGTTGTGTCCCAGCTCCAGGTGCTGCAGGTTGGCCAGGGGCTCGAAGGCCGCCCGCTCCAGTCCGTGGAGGCGGTTCCCGGCCAGCGACAGCCACCTGTAGCGGCAAAAAACATCGCTTTATCTGTGACCCTTCACCGAGTGTCTGGTAAACACCGACGCACAGGGTGACAAGATAATCGATTTATTTATCTGCAGTATATCTTTAGTTAATTGTAGCTCTTTGTCAAAGACCCGGCGAAGGACAGATGCCATCCAAAGTCTTTAGTGAATGATTATATTTTCTCCCAACTGCATAATTTTATCTTTGTCTCCTTTTAAAAAAAAAAACACGCCATTTGTTCGGTCGATGTGTTGTTGCCGTCAGACTAGGATTGTTATTACAAACCGCAGTGTCACATGGTGAGGAGGATGTTGTGTGTGTGTGTGTGTGTGTGTGTGTGTGTGTGTGTGTGTGCGTGCGTGCGCGCGCGTGTGTGTGTGTGTGTGTGATACCTGAGACCCTGCATCTCGTCCAAGAGTCCCAGCGGGACCGAGGACAGGCCGTTCACAGACAGGTCCAGACTCTGCAAGCCCGCCAGACCCTGAGGCAGAACACAACCAGGAAGTTAAACTAAGCATTAACACTTTTGTTTAGATTTTTTTATAACTTGTTAATATAGTTTTCTATTCTATTTCTATTTCTATTTGTATTCTTTTATAACTGCGGTCGGCTGTCGGGCGTTTTGCACGTAAGAATTTCACTCACTGCTTATACTTGTGTAAACTGTGAAGTGACAATAAAACACTTGAAACTTGAAACTTGAAACTTGAAACACTGAGATATTACATATTGGCCTCTATGAAGTAAAGCAAAAACCAAAAGGACTTCCTCTGAAGTAATCTTGGCAACATTGTCGTTGTGAATGCAGCGATCCAGTGAATGTTGCGAGACTCTAATCTTTAGTATCATTGGCACCGGTGCAAGACGGCTCATTCTACAGACTTCTTCGATTGGCTAGAAGTGGGGTGCAAAGTGAATGCTACGTTATATTATTTACCACCTGGAACAGGAACTGATTCCACACCGAGTAGTTGGGAATTGGATTTCTACTTGCACTGGCCGGATCCCCAAAAAATGCAGTCGCATATAAAATGTGTTAAATGTTAATTTCCGAAGCGTCGTCTCTGCTGCGCCCTAAATTGATTATGTCTATTACATTACTGTGCCGAACCCGTTCTCTCTATTGCTGCTAAAATGTGCTTTTGACAAATCAATCATCGTCAATCAACATTTATGATCATCCTCATCCTCATCCTCCTCCTCCTCTGACCTGGAAGAGATCTCTGTCCAGGCTGGTGAGCGAGTTGTTATGCAGGGTCAGTCGGGTCAGGTTGCCCATGTCTCTGAACAAGCCGGCGGGCAGGTTGTCTAGGTAGTTGTTGGAAAGGTCCAAAACCTGAAGAAGCACACATCAGTAAATACAACAGTACTTACTCGTATTTACAGCGGTACTTGCCTTCACAAGTCGCACAAACAATACAAATATCAGGACTTCACGTCACAAACCAAAACGACACAAGGACATTTCACCGACCGCCGGCGCGAGCACAGACCTCCAGGGAGGAGAGGTTGGCGAGGGCGGCCGGCCCCAGGGAGGACAGGCGGTTGTTGGGCAGCAGCAGGGCGCGGCTGCCCTGCGGCAGGAGGTGCAGGGCGGGCAGCGAGGCGAGGCCGCGGCCCCCGCAGTCCACCTCCCCGCCGTCGGAGGAGCAGAGGCAGGACGGCGGGCAGCCGGTCGAGGCGGGCAGCCACAGCGCCAGCAGACACAGCGCACACAGGAAGACTGGAGGACGGAGAGGGGGAGAGGGAAGGGTAGAGAGAGGATGAGAGGGAAGGGTAGACAGAGGGAGAGGGGAGGGATAGAGAGTGGGAGAGAGGGGTGGAGAGAGGCAGGAGAACGGCAGGGAAGAAAGGATGAAAGGAAACAAAAAGAACATTTATATATTAAGACACTAAAGCATCAATTTGCATTAATTTGGACGTATTGAGTGGAGGGTTTGTGTGGATGCTTCCGCAGGCACACCGTGTGTGTGTGTGTGTGTGTGCGTGCGTGTGTGCGTGTGTGTGTTCGTCTGACTGGGAAAGCGTTTCACCGACGGCGGCGGCGGCAGTGACTCATGATGTGTTGTGACAACACAACGTCTTTTCGCCTCCCGACGATCATTTCAGTTCGATGCGTTTAAAGACCTCCATCATTTGAATACTTAGCCCGCAGCAAAATCAAAACATCCACATTTATTCTATTAGGCAGCCACCACGCTCGACGCATTTTGGCAGATTTCACAAATTGCAGCTGTGTGTGTGTGTGTGTGTGCGTCCATGTGTGTGTGCATCCATGTGTGTGCATCCGTGTGTGTGTGCGTGTGCGACACTCCAGGCCCGCGTGATTAGTCAAACAATGGCCGCGTGGATGATGATTGACAGTCACGAGGGGGGGGGGGGAATCCCGTCTCTGTTTTACACTTTCTGATATTCAATTGTCATTTCCCTCCAGATGACTCTCGGCTCATCATCTCCGTTCATTAACATTCCCCGTCTCCATCCATCCATGTCACATCTCTCTTTCTCTCTCTCTTTCCCTCACTCTCTCTCTCTCTCTCTCTCTCTCTCTCTCTCTCCTCCAATGTCAGGAGACAGGCAGTAGATGTTGAACAGATCTACAATCGTTTATAGCAGAGGTTGTCGTCGTGATTGAAACCGTCCAATGGCATGCAAGGTCGCCGGTGGGGATTGGAGGGCGGGGGGGGGGGGGCCTGGGTTCTGTTCAGCCAGCAGCCATTCAGGACCACGGACAGTTCCATTAGCTTAGCTTGCGCCCGCTATACTACGTCGCCTGTGTCCACACGCAACACCACGACATAGCGCTGAGGAAGAGCACAGCGGGGCGCTTCTATCTTCGTCCCGGACGCCGAGCGCAGCGCTTCCGACGACATGAGAATCTCACTTGTGTTGAAGCTGTTGCATCCGCTGCGTACGATGAGCATCCACCTCGCGGCGCACGTGCCAATGTCTTCATCGTTTTTTCTTTTTCATTTCAGTTTACACTTCACAACATTCACGTCACTCTCTGTCACTCTCTCTCTCTCTCTCTCTCTCTCTCTCTCTCTCTCTGTCTTTCTCTCTCTCAGTCTATCTCTGTCTCTGTCTGTCTGTCTCTCTCTCTCTCTCTCTCTCTCTCTGTCTCTGTCTTTCTCTCTCTCAGTCTATCTCTGTCTCTGTCTGTCTGTCTCTCTCTCTCTCTCTCTCTCTTTCTCTCTCTGTCTCTCTCTCTCTCTCTCTCTCTCTCTCTCTCTCTCTCTCTCTCTCTCTCTCTCTCTCTCTGTCTCTCTCACCCCCCTTCTCCTGCTCTTAAGATGTCCCATATTCCTAGTTCGGGCGTATCTTTGCTGTCTGGCCCAACCTGATGAAATTCTCCTGAAATACTGCGTCGCCCGCCCTCGATACACGAGTGCTGTGATGAAGAGAGAGAGAGAGGGAGCGTTGCGATGAAGAGCACATGATGATGACGAGCGGACGGGGGGGGGGGTTATTTCATAATCAAAGCCAGGAAATAAGATTGGCGAATTAAGCCGCCACTCGAACCGTAACTTTTTCTCCTTCCTCCGAAACCTTGGTTTGAAACTAAACTGGTCCTGCCTGTTTTCTCCCGCAGACCAAATTGATTTAAAGTGAAAATAAAATCTTTACGTTAATTGAGCCACGGGAGATTGCTTTTCTATTCCTCGTAATTCCAAGTCATTTTGAACCAAATAGATGACTGCAGTGGAAAGACACCAACCCACCACTCCATTTTGACTGGTAGGAAAACAAAGACATTGCTTTTTGTTACACGAACACAGACAGGCTCGTCAATGTGTTTTCACAGCATTACAGTAAAGTGTGACTCCTGTCAGGCCAAGGGGCCGTTTTTCACAGCATTACAGTAAAGTGTGACCGCTGTGTCCTTGGCCCCGCCGTGCCGTAGTCGTCAGCGCGATTCTGACATTATTTAATGCAACACAACGATAAGCCATCCTTCAGCGGAGGAGGAAGCGACCTTTGCTGCTATAGGAGGGTGTCGGTCATGTGATCTGAAGTTCTGTAATAGCCGCCATCTTGGTCCCTCTTGACCAGCAACTGTAGAATCGCCAAGCAACCAGATGTTAGAATTCTTAATATCAGAACAACAAGCCTCGAGGTGTGTGCGCGACATCACACCAAACCCTCCAATCAGAGCTCAGCGTTGGGGAAAGCTATTCGTGCGACACACAGGGAGGGGTATGTCTTGAGCAGATCAGGATATCGAGACACGACAACGCCACCATGACCCGGCGAGAGAGAGATAGAGAGAGATAGAGAGAGATAGAGAGAGAGAGAAAGGATAGATCTCTGACCCATTTAAGGCCCGGTCGGCCTTCAAGACCGGGGTCTTAAAGCTTTGTCACTCCTAAGCAGGATGAGAGGAGGGAGCATGGATCCCCTCCTTCCCTCACCACCCACACCCCCCCCCCTCCCCCGGCCTGCTGTCCCTGTATCCCATATCATCTCTGGCACGTCCCATAATCCTAATCTCCAAAAGAAATTATCTCGGGCGGCTGGCTTGGGAGACGGGGATGGAAAACCAGAAGTGCTCTGACATGTACTTGAGCGTTGACTGTCTTGGGGACTGTGAAGGGCCGGGGGGGGGGGGGGGCAGAGGAGTGAAGGGGGGACGGTGGGGGGGGGGTGACACAAAAAACACACACACACACACACACACATAACTCTACTCCAGAAAAGACAGGACAGACAGTTGTGTGGACGGTTTTAGCTGGTCGTGACTGAGAGGGATTTTATTCTGCATTGAATATCGTCCGTCCGCCCCCCCCCCTCTCTCTCTCTTCTGTATAATCTGACACACTAACTGCGCTAGTGACTGCCTCCCCCTTCCGAGAGTAATTGCAGCAGTAGTGGTCTGATCCAGTCTCCCCCCTTCCTCCCCCTTCTCTCCCCCTCTCTCTCTCCCTCTCTCTCCCTCTCCCTGGGTAGCTGTCGTCCAATATGTATGAGTGGTCTTGTGTGCTGCGCTGTAGTGGAGGAGGAGGAGGAGGAGGTTGCTGTATTTTGGCTTATTTTAGCTGCTGCCTCAAATCCTCCCTGTTCTGCACTCCAGTCCAGCCAAACCACAAGCAGAATACCCTGCTTGTGAGGGGGAGAGAGGGAGAGAGAGGGAGAGAGGGGGAGAGAGGGAGAGAGAGAGGGGGAGAGAGGGGGAGAAGCAGCGGCCGTGGAGCACAAATATACTTCACAATCTCTCCATCTCTGTACACACATGCACACACATGTACTGTATATATAACCTACCCCCTGACATCCTAACAGTACATATTCTGTGGCACTTTCCCTCTTTGGGAGACGGTCGTAGGATTCATACATGCTCTGGTGTGTGTGTGTGTGTGTGTGTGTGTGTGTGTGTGTGTGTGTGTGTGTGTGTGTGTGTGTGTGTGTATGGGTGCAATGTGCATGTGAAGTATGCACGTTTGAGGCCCGTCTGTTGCAAATCAACTTCACTACCTAATCTTAAAGGCCACATCACTATGTGTGTGTGTGTGTGTGTGTGTGTGTGTGTGTGGTGTGTGTGTGTGTGTGTGTGTGCACCACTGCACACAAACACACACACACCACACACACACACACACACACACACACAGACACACACACTAGCGCACACAAGCGTCTCAATGTCACGGCTCAACTGTGTCTGTGTATCTGAGTGGAAAATGCTAGGCAACGGGTACCAAGTCTGGGGTGAAAGGTCGCGGTCAGGCACCACGTGGGGGGGGGGGGAGGGGGGAGGTCACGGTACTTGGCAGCTCCAGTGAGTACAGGCGGCAGATGAACACGTCAGAGCATCCTAGTATCCTATCCTAGTACCCTAGCCTGACGAGCAGACGACGACAATAAAGTTACGAGCGGTTAATGCGCCAAACGGGCTTGGATTCCCTTCCCCCGAACACGATACCCGCGAAGGCACCGTCCTCCGTCCTCCTCCGTCCACATTGCTGGCATTCGTTTGTGTACTTACATGCATACTTCTACATACATACATACACACATACATACCGCCATACTGCTACTCGGGTTACGTCACGTGTTGTGTCGCGTCTGCGGTGAGTTATGTGTTGTCTTCCACCGTCTTGTCATGTTGTCTTGTTTTGGTCACGTGACACTCTGCATTGCATTTCACATTCGTGTCAAATGTGTTTTTGTTTGTGTGCACCAGGAGTCTGTCGATGGATGCTCACTGTGGGTGTTGGTACGAAGACGTACAGGGCAGGGCAGGGCAGGGCATGGGTCAACCGTTGCTATGCATCACAGCAACCGCTTGCATCATAGCAACCACTCCCCTGTGCAGAGAACCAGAGTGTTTGATGCTGTGCATCAAATTTGGACATTGAGCTGGAGGAGGATTCTCTGCATAGGAGAGGGGAGTATTTGTTGTTGCAGACATTTTGTTCGTTTCGCCTCAACACATAAACCAATGCTTTGTCTGGAATAAGTGTCTGGACCTGTGTGTCCACCGTGTGCAATAGGACTTTGTTAGTTTGCTAGCAGCAGCTGGTTAGCTGTTAGCAGCAGCTGGTTAGCAGCAGCTGGTTAGCTGTTAGCTAGCCATTACCTGTTGTTTTGTGAGTTGCAGTTCTACCGTTCTGTTCTCTGTTGGCGTCCTCCTTCTCGTTCTGGAGGCGGTACAAGATTTTACGGTCTGAAAAATGTCTCGGGGAGCTCGCCAAACAAAACCAAACCAAGCTAAATAAATGAAGTAACTTTAATGAGGTCTAGACTAGCTACTGTGTCACACCGGCGGCCACACTATCCCCCCGCCCCCGTGTTGTTATTGGAAAGCGTCGCCAGGGCAACGGCTCCTGACTACCCCTGGGGCCCCAGCTGTCCGTAAGATTATATCCAGGGGCCGGCTAGCTTGACATTGGAACCCGCTATGATGTCATGGCAACAGCCGTCACGGTTACCAGCACCCCGCTGGCGAAGGCGGCGACTATCTGGTTACCAGGATGACCGGCCGTCCTTCAAGACGTCAAGCTAGCTACGACGTGTCGCTGTGCGATTTAACGTTTTCCATGCAAAAAACGTGTGTATATCGTGTTACTGTGTGTAACCATGTACGAGTCAATAATGTACCTTTTGTTCATCTCGTATTATGGCATTACGTTTGAATAATTCTGAACTTTGGTCTGAGGGTGACAACTAAAGGATTGTATTCACAATGTTCCCCAGCAACGACTTTTAGTTTCACAAAACTGCACGGGTCAGAACCCGGACAATCAAATGCATTTCTAATTGGAATTATCCTTCTAGTGAATTGGTAATGAGCTGATGGACTCAGAGTGGACACATGCAGGTGAGGAAGCCCCAAAACACACAAGAACCACCAGGACCGAGTCACTTCTGACTGCAACCTGACACCACGACGAGCTAGCAGATGGAAAAATCCCATTCTGTGTGTGTGTGTGTGTGTGTGTGTGTGTTTGCGTCAGTGTGTGTGTGTGTGTGTGTGTGTGTGTGTGCGTGTGCGTGCGTGTGTGTGTATGTGCGTGTCTGGTGTCTCTGATGGGAATCTCCATCATCATTGCTTACTGTCTGCTATGCATTCAGCATTCACAGACACAACAGCTTTTAACCCACTAACTCCCAGCACACACTCACACACACAGAGGAGGAGGGGGGGGGGGGTGTTGATGGAGTGATTGGAATCTGGGGAGATAACGGAGAGGAGGAGGAGGAGGAGGAGGAGGGGGCGGAGTCTAGGAGGACAGCAACGGTTTCTTCCCTCAATCTACAATACAATGGTAACACGGGCACCATCCGCCCGAGGATCCTGATTGGTCAACGCCTCGCCATGCCTCATCACTCTGAATATCACTCTGCCCACGACGTGGCAATGCTAGCTTAGCGATGCCAAATGTGATGACATTTCGCGCCGGACATCGAGAGGCTAAAATGTGTCCATGGAAGAAAAAAAAAACATCTTGCAATCCTAAAGGCGGGGAATGCAGTACGACCTCTTGTGTAATATAACGAGCCTTCCATTCCAGCTGTATTCCCTGACCCCTTTACTTTATAACTCTATAACTCACACACACTCTCACACACACTCTCACACACACTGTCACATGCTCACACACTCCCACATTGCTGCGGCTGTGCCAGTGGGAGCCCGGTGAGTCCCTCGTGATGTGATGAGGCGGTATTGTTGTGATGCCCCGGCTGATAATTAAACACTCACGTCGCAGGCTGGCTGCTGCCGGCTTTATGCACTTCACATGGAGGGGGCGGGGAGAGGGGAGAGACAGTGTGTAGGACAATTGAATAGAAACACGCACACACACACACACACACACACACACACACACACACACACACACACACACACACAGGGTCTAAAATGAACCAGATCATCATACTGTATTGTTAGGTGAGTGTGTTGTTATTGTATTAGTACTGACTACCCCTGGGGCCCCAGCTGTCCGTAAGATTATATCCAGGGGCCGGCTAGCTTGACATTGGAACCCGCTATGATGTCATGGCAACAGCCGTCACGGTTACCAGCACCCCGCTGGCGAAGGCGGCGACTATCTGGTTACCAGGATGACCGGCCGTCCTTCAAGACGTCAAGCTAGCTACGACGTGTCGCTGTGCGATTTAACGTTTTCCATGCAAAAAACGTGTGTATATCGTGTTACTGTGTGTAACCATGTACGAGTCAATAATGTACCTTTTGTTCATCTCGTATTATGGCATTACGTTTGAATAATTCTGAACTTTGGTCTGAGGGTGACAACTAAAGGATTGTATTCACAATGTTCCCCAGCAACGACTTTTAGTTTCACAAAACTGCACGGGTCAGAACCCGGACAATCAAATGCATTTCTAATTGGAATTATCCTTCTAGTGAATTGGTAATGAGCTGATGGACTCAGAGTGGACACATGCAGGTGAGGAAGCCCCAAAACACACAAGAACCACCAGGACCGAGTCACTTCTGACTGCAACCTGACACCACGACGAGCTAGCAGATGGAAAAATCCCATTCTGTGTGTGTGTGTGTGTGTGTGTGTGTGTGTGTGTGTGTGTGTGTGTGTGTGTGTGTGTGTGTGCGTCAGTGTGTGTGTGTGTGTGTGTGTGTGCGTGTGTGTGTGTGTATGTGCGTGTCTGGTGTCTTGCCTCGAGGGAATCTCCATCATCATTGCTTACTGTCTGCTATGCATTCAGCATTCACAGACACAACAGCTTTTAACCCACTAACTCCCAGCACACACTCACACACACATATGCACACACATATATACACATAAATGCATGCACGTACACACACACGCGCACACACACACACACACCTCTTGTCAGAGACTCAAAAATCTCGGTACAGGTTGTCCGCCTGGGGAGGAGGGGGGGGGGGGTGGTGATGGAGTGATTGGAATCTGGGGATAACGGAGAGGAGGAGGAGGAGGAGGAAGGAGGGGGCGGAGTCTAGGAGGACAGCAACGGTTTCTTCCCTCAATCTACAATACAATGGTAACACGGGCACCTCCGCCCGAGGATCCTGATTGGTCAACGCCTCGCCGCGCCTCATCTCCTGAATATCACTCTGCCCACGACGTGGCAATGCTAGCTTAGCGATGCCAATGTGATGACATTTCGCGCCGGACATCGAGAGGGCTAAAAATGTGTCCATGGAAGAAAAAAAAAAACATCTTGCAATCCTAAAGGCGGGGAAAGCAGTACGACCTCTTGTGTAATATAAGAGCCTTCCATTCCAGCTGTATTCCCTGACCCCTTTACTTTATAACTCTATAACTCCACACACTCTCACACACACTCTCACACACACTGTCACATGCTCACACACTCCCACTTGCTGCGGCTGTGCGTGGGAGCCCGGTGAGTCCCTCGTGATTGTGATGAGGCGGTATTGTTGTGATGCCCCGGCTGATAATTAAACACTCACGTCGCAGGCTGGCTGCTGCCGGCTTTATGCACTTCACATGGAGGGGGCGGGGAGAGGGAGAGACGCAGTGTGTAGGACAATTGAATAGAAACACGCACACACACACCCACACACACACCACACACACACACACACACACACACACACACTAGAGGGTCCTAC
>PIJE02000490.1:74150-81650 GCA_002895965.2 Coryphaenoides rupestris
GAAGTACTAACACAAATCAGCCGCCCTGCAAAGCACCACAGATATTCTAACAATGAAAGTAAGCTGCCCAGTTACCATAGCAACTGAAAAACCGGTGTTGTGGTGTGTGCACGCTGTGGTGCATGTGGGTGTGTGTGCGTGTGTGACAATGCGTGTGGAGGTGTGCGTGTTGAGTGTTGTTGCTAGAGACTGGAGATGGACCCAAGAAAGGTTACAATTTATAGTTGAAGCCCTGATTATCTCTCTCTGCACACTTCTCTCTCTCTATCTCTCTCTCTCTCTCCCTGTCTCTCTCTCTCTCTCTCTGTCTCTCTCTCTGTCTCTCTATCTCTCTCACGTCTCTCGCTCTCATCACATAAACAGGTAAAACCTAAGAATTACAAATACACAATATAATGAATGGAATCAACCAAGTCTGTCACTCCTGGCTCCATCTCTCCTTTTTTAATCTCTCTGTTCATTCATTTAGGTCTAAAATGAACCAGATCATCATACTGTATTGTTAGGTGAGTGTGTTGTTATTGTATTAGTATATCTTATATTATTGTTTTGTTATTAAAACAATTGCTTGATTGGTGGATGGTGGATGGCATTGTGGACCCTGCAAACACCGTGCACACACACCACACACACACACACACACACACACACACACACACACACACACACAGCAGACACACACACACACACACACACAGCACACACAACACACACACGCAACACACACTACATAGCAACCTTAGCTAAGCGAGAAGAGATGTAACCCTAAAGCGTGTCCGGGTAGCCCAGAGCGCTTCCTGAAAGCCCCGCCCCACCCCCCCCCACCCCCCCTCCCCGTGGTGCAGTGGCACAGCGGACGCCAAATAACAGAGCAGCGCCGCTCGACTGAACCTCCCACAACGCCCACAAAACATGACTCCTCCTCCTCCTCCTCCTCCTCACGGATATTTACACCACCTCCCACCGCCCTCCGCCCAAACACAATCCCACCTGATGTTGTGTGTGTGTCCTATTGCCTGTACTCTCTTTCTCTCCCTCTCTCTTTGTACCTATTTATTACTCCTATTCTCTTTCCCCACCTCTGTTTCACCTCTTTCTCTCGCTCTACCTCCACTTCTCTCTTTCAACATCTTTCCCTCTCTCTCTCTCTCTCTCTCTCTCTCTCTCTATCCCTCGTTTGTGACAGCAAACTATCCGCTAACGGTTCTCAGTACTTCATGGCCTCTTGATCAGTGAACCAGTGACTCTGGGGTCAGACGGAGCTGGAGCGGTAGAGTCGGTAATGTGATCAGAACCGGCCTTTAAGTGGCCGTAATGAAACCTTGAAGTGGTTCTGCGATTCTGTGTGGTGTTATGAGTTCTGTCGGCCCATGTTGGCTGCGGTCTTGTGCTCTCGGATTTGCTCTCAATCCGTTTTTCTTGCCTCAACACCTGCTGCTGCTGCTGCTGCTGTGGGCGTCCGATGACGACAGACACACGCGCGCACACACACACACACACACACACACACACACACTCACATTCAGTTACAGGTTCCTCAAGCGCATTCACATATTGAATAATGTTGGATGATAAATACACTCTCAGTATCGGTCATCCATCTACGCATCTATCTATCAATATCTCTGTCTGTCCATCTGTGTGTCTGCACATCTGTCTGCACTGCTCGTCTCATCAGTCACTTATCAACGTGTGTCTTGTTAATGTTTGTAATGGAAATTGAACGGAAAACGAAAAAACCTGGCATGGCTGTCAGAAGGAATTAAGTCATAAGCGTGTGATTTACAGCCCAGCCTCCGCGTTGAAGCCTCCGAGGGAATCGCTCGCTCTGCCTTATCAAGCAATTAGTCCTCCCTCATCAAGAGTCCTCCTCCTCCTGCTCCTCCTGCTGCTCCTCCTCCTCCTCCTCCTCCCGCTCCTCCTCCTCCTTCCGGCCTGAGCTTGAACGTGCCCCCTCTCCTCTCCCCACTTGTCTGTGTGTTGTGTTTTGTTTTGCTTTGTTGTTTGATTGGACGATGAGTTTGCATCTGCTGCGTGGGCCCTTGCACCACCCTGACTCCGCCCCCCATCCCCTTCTCGAGCGTTCTATTGGCCGAACTCGCCGTATTCACACAGACTTGGCCCTGGGCCTGTATACTGAGGGGGGTGGGGTGGGTGGAGACATTTTGGGGTAAAATAATGACACGTCCTTGTCAACAAGCAGCCATGGTCTGCTCTCACAGAACCTGCGAGTGTGTGTGTGTGTGTGTGTGTGTGCGTGTGGGTGTGTGTGTGTTAGAATGCAGAATATGTGGAATACACACACACTATGCCGCATATATGCTACATAGAGTGAAAAGGGATGGAGGGGGCGAGATAGAGAGAGAGAGGGAGGGAGGGAGAGAGTGATGCGATGTCTTATTACTTGCAGGAGTGTCCGGATTCCCTTTGAGGGCCCTGTTGTCTCATCTGCAGCAGAGGAAAGCGCGCACACACACACACATATACACACACATATATACACATAAATGCATGCACGTACACACACACGCGCACACACACACACACACACACACACACACACACAGAGTAACACAATATCAGCGCCCTGGCAATAGCACCACAGTATTCTAACAATGACAAGGTAAGCTGCAGTTACCATAGCAACTGAAAACCGTGTGTGTGTGTGTGTGCACGCGTGTGTGTGCATGTGTGTGTGTGTGTGTGTGTGAGTGCGTGTGTGAGTGTGTGCGTGTGTGAGTGTGTGTTGCTAGAGACTGGAGATGGGGCTCCAAGAAAAGTTTACAATTTATAGTGGAAGCCCTGATTATCTCTCTCTGCACACTTCTCTCTCTCTCTCTCTCTCTCTCTCTCTCTCTCTGTCTCTCTCTCTCTCTCTGTCTCTCTCTCTGTCTCTCTATCTCTATTAGTATATCTTATATTATTGTTTTGTTATTAAAACAATTGCTTGATTGGTGGATGGTGGATGGCATTTTGGACCCTGCAAACATGTGCACACACACACACACACACACACACACACACACACAGCACACCACACACAGCACACACACACACACAAACACACAGCACACACACACACACGCAACACACACTACATAGCAACCTTAGCTAAGCAAGAAGAGATGTAACCCTAAAGCGTGTCCGGGTAGCCCAGAGCGCTTCCTGAAAGCCCCGCCCCACCCCCCACCCACCCCCCCTCCCCGTGGTGCAGTGGCACAGCGGACGCCAAATAACAGAGCAGCGCCGCTCGACTGAACCTCCCACAACGCCCACAAAACATGACTCCTCCTCCTCCTCCTCCTCACGGATATTTACACCACCTCCCACCGCCCTCCGCCCAAACACAATCCCACCTGATGTTGTGTGTGTGTCCTATTGCCTGTACTCTCTTTCTCTCCCTCTCTCTTTGTACCTATTTATTACTCCTATTCTCTTTCCCCACCTCTGTTTCACCTCTTTCTCTCGCTCTACCTCCACTTCTCTCTTTCAACATCTTTCCCTCTCTCTCTCTCTCTCTCTCTCTCTCTATCCCTCGTTTGTGACAGCAAACTATCCGCTAACGGTTCTCAGTACTTCATGGCCTCTTGATCAGTGAACCAGTGACTCTGGGGTCAGACGGAGCTGGAGCGGTAGAGTCGGTAATGTGATCAGAACCGGCCTTTAAGTGGCCGTAATGAAACCTTGAAGTGGTTCTGCGGTTCTGTGTGGTGTTATGAGTTCTGTCGGCCATGTTGGCTGCGGTCTTGTGCTCTCGGATTCGCTCTCAATCCGTTTTTCTTGCCTCAACACCTGCTGCTGCTGCTGCTGCTGTGGGCGTCCGATGACGACAGACACACGCGCGCGCACACACACACACACACACTCACATTCAGTTACAGGTTCCTCAAGCGATTCACATATTGAATAATGTTGGATGATAAATACACTCTCAGTATCGGTCATCCATCTACGCATCTATCTATCAATATCTCTGTCTGTCCATCTGTCTGTCTGCACATCTGTCTGCACTGCTCGTCTCATCAGTCACTTATCAACGTGTGTCTTGTTAATGTTTGTAATGGAAATTGAACGGAAAACGAAAAACCTGGCATGGCTGTCAGAAGGAATTAAGTCATAAGCGTGTGATTTACAGCCCAGCCTCCGCGTTGAAGCCTCCGAGGGAATCGCTCGCTCTGCCTTATCAAGCAATTAGTCCTCCCTCATCAAGAGTCCTCCTCCTCCTGCTCCTCCTGCTGCTCCTCCTCCTCCTCCTCCTCCCGCTCCTCCTCCTCCTTCCGGCCTGAGCTTGAACGTGCCCCCTCTCCTCTCCCCACTTGTCTGTGTGTTGTGTTTTGTTTTGCTTTGTTGTTTGATTGGACGATGAGTTTGCATCTGCTGCGTGGGCCCTTGCACCACCCTGACTCCGCCCCCCATCCCCTTCTCGAGCGTTCTATTGGCCGAACTCGCCGTATTCACACAGACTTGGCCCTGGGCCTGTATACTGAGGGGGGTGGGGTGGGTGGAGACATTTTGGGGTAAAATAATGACACGTCCTTGTCAACAAGCAGCCATGGTCTGCTCTCACAGAACCTGCGAGTGTGTGTGTGTGTGTGTGTGTGTGCGTGTGGGTGTGTGTGTGTTAGAATGCAGAATATGTGGAATACACACACACTATGCCGCATATATGCTACATAGAGTGAAAAGGGATGGAGGGGGCGAGATAGAGAGAGAGAGGGAGGGAGGGAGAGAGTGATGCGATGTCTTATTACTTGCAGGAGTGTCCGGATTCCCTTTGAGGGCCCTGTTGTCTCATCTGCAGCAGAGGAAAGCGCGCACGCACACACACACACACACGCAGACACACATGCATGCACACACACTCGCATATGCACACAAGCACACACACACACACACACACACGCAGACAAACAGGACTGCCCTATCTGTTGCTATGCCAGCCGCCATCGAGTGGACCTCTGTGCGTGTGTGCCTTTGTGTGCGTTTGTGTGCGTTTGTGTGTGTGTGTGGTATAACAGAGCGAGGCCGAGGCACGATTGGAGATCACTGGAGCAGTAGACCGACTGATTGATTGATTGACTTACTGATTGACAGACAGGCTCACTGAAAGACAGACAGACAGGAGAGAGAGACAGACAAACCAGTGTCCTCGCAGCGGACTGGACAGATGGAGGGGCTAATGAGACCAGTGATGGAGTCCACAGAGAGAGTGATAAAAGAGGAGAGGCTGAATAGAACCACCTGTCCTTCACACACACACACACACTGTGTGGGATGTGTGTGTGTGTCTTTGTGTGTGTGTGTGTGTGTGTGTGTACAGTAGCAGGTTGGCACACATCCGCTGTTGTCCCTCAGGCTTATAGCCCCCCAGAGCAGGGCTTGTGCATCGCAATGAGACCGTGCATTTTGGGAGCAGATGCTGCTGGTTCAATCCCCGGCTCCTCCCCCTCCTAGCTAGGTGTCCAGGTGTCCCTAAGCAAGGCACCACATTAACCCTACCCTGCTCCCGACAAACACTTTTTGTTGCTATGCTCACTTTCGTCTGAATTATTTAGTACATTATGCAAATTATTTTCATATTGCACACTTTAGCTTACTTGTTTTATGAGGGAAGAATTTACATATGGTAATTATTTTCATATTTTACACCTTACCATATTTTTTGAGGGTTTTTTATATATATATAGCTCAAACTTCTTCTGTTCACTTTCATGTATAATCTCATCCATAAGAGCTGAGTAATTGTAAAACCGCGAAACCCCCTGGGATCAATAACGAGACCTGAATTATTGCTTATGGGTCAAAGTACTGACCTGGCCTCTCCTCAACAGCTAAAGGCCTTATATATTATGATATACTGTATATTATATTATTATTATATCATGCTTCAACTCACCAGTTCTGGCTGGCCACTGGTGGTGGTGGGGTGGAGAGGATGAGGAGGAGGAGGAGGTGGAGGTGGGGCAGGTGGGGGGGAGGCGGAGGCCCCCTGGTGGATGGCTGTGGGGTGGCATGGCGTGGCACACACTCGGGCCTTCCTTCCTCTGGGGGAGGAGCCGGGGGTGGGGTGGGGGGGAGAGGGTCCGCCCACCGGTCAGACCACCATGCCTGCTGGCCCCAGCAGCCAAGACAGACAGACACACCTGGGGGGGAGAGAGAGCGAGAGAGAGAGAGAGAGAGAGAGAGAGAGAGAGTGTGAGACCCTTTGAATGACAGACAGACAGGCAGGCAGATGCACCTGGGAGGGAGAGGGAGAGAGTGAGACCCTCTGACAGACAGACAGACAGACAGATCAACAGACAGGCAGACCTATCAAAACATGCCTGTCTCTGTGTTGAGGTTATGGAAGTGGGCGAGGCTGTCTTAAAGGCCATACTGTATAATAATGTCTCATAATGTAGACGGAGATGGAGGAAAAACAATACAAACATCCTATAGTCACACTGCAGTAGTCATAAAACGTTATGTGTGTGTGTGCGTATGTGTGTGTGTGTGTGTGTGTGTGTGTGTGTGTCTGCCAGGGTGGGAAATTAACATTTTAATAAGAACTTTTTTGGCCGCTCTGTAATATGTTTCTGGGGCATGGGGGATCACATCCAGGGCAATTTTGTGAAATGTTGTGAAATATTGAATTGCATGACTACAACACCAATATTCAATTGCAACATCTGCACCACGACGCAAATGCAGCAAAATACCAGAGTGGACTCCTGATTTCACGGGGGCGTTTAAAAGCCAATCATCCCAATTTCCGAGGGCAAACCTAATCATCCCAATTTTCGAGGGCAAAATTACTCAACGCACTTCTGACCCTGTTGTGTGTGTGAGCTTGTGTGTGTGTTTTGTGCACGTTCAATGTTGTTCCCCCGTGCACGTGTCTCCGTCTGGTTAAAAGCTTGTTAAATACATAATAATAAAAACAGATCGATAGCCCCGCAGATTGAGTTGCATCTGGCGGCGGTGCTTGCAGGCGCAGGGGGCCTAAGTGATTCCTTCCGATCGCGCAGTCTGGGATGGGTCCCTGGGAGCCGGCCGTTCACGCCAGGCCGCTGGTTGACTGACTGCTGGCTGACTGCTTTCTGACTGCTGGCCAGGCTGGCAGCTGGCCGTTTAACTCTGAGCCGTAACCGCGCTGCACTGTGCTGCCTGACTCCCCTGAGTACGGCCTTTAACCCCCCCTCTCCAACACACGCACACACACACCACACACACACGCATGCATGCACATACACACACACACACACACACCATCACACACACACACACATGCATGCACATACACACATTTGCAAGCATGCACACACACATGCATGCACATACACACGTTTGCAAGCATGCACACACACATGCATGCACACACACGCACACACACACATGCACACAAAAATGCAGACATACTGTATATGCAGACACACACACACACACCCTGCCCTCACACACACACCCTTGCACACAAGCATGCATGCATGCACACACAGACACACTGACACACACTGACCC
>PIJE02000490.1:91650-136359 GCA_002895965.2 Coryphaenoides rupestris
ACAGGAGAGGGAGATGAGAGCGTAGGTGATGTGAGGTAGAGGAGGAACAGGAGGAAGGGTGCAGCAGAATACCAAGAGCACAACATACAGATGCAGAGAGAGAGAGAGAGAGGGGAAAGGAGAGAGACAGTCACAGATAAAGGGGTGGAGGAGAGAGAGAGAGAGAGAGATGATTGAAATGGGGGGTAGTGTGTATCGTAGAATAATCCAAATAAATGATGCTGAAGATAGAGAAATTAGGATTAAAATTAGGACCCTGTCCATATAGAGTCAGGTCTGGACACCTGTCCAGAGTCCAGACCTTTCACAAATGCAGCACATGACGGGGATTATCTGTGTCGGATGTGTACAGATGTGCTCTCACTGGGGATAATCTTGCACCCTCCTGAACTCGGTTTTGGAATGAGCGGAAATATCATCGACGTTCATTTGCGATTACCGGCACCTTCTACTTGGGATGCAAATAGCCTTCCAAAAAAATCTGAATCTAACGCTCGCTTCGCTGCTTCACTCTCAATCACTGCTTAATATCCAATATCTTTCCGAAGCTTAAACCGCACGAGCTACAAGCTGTTCTTGAGACGTGTGTCAAATATAAATGACCACCAAACAATTTACGATTGAAATATATATTTGTAATCATTTACCATTTTGCTTGACGGGTACTCGTCTACTGGAGTGTGCTTTCGCTTTGTACCCACACCACCTACCGTCACGGAATATAGAAGACAATCTAGTTGCCGTGACAATACCCTTCTCTACTCACACGTGGCCTCGCTTGGACATTACAGATGTTGTACCAGGGACACCCAGTTCTCTCCGTGTGTCTCCTACACACACACACACACACACACACACACACACCGGTGACATGCCTCTCCGTGTCAGTTCTCGATGAATGAAACTAGGTTACCTTAAGGGTGGGCAGAGTGTCTGTGCGACACCCACTACATCACCGTGTGTGACGACAGGTCAACCGCTGCCAACTGCTGTCGCTTACGACCGCCAAACTGCGCAACATTTGGAAAGTTCTTGTTCCTGTTTTAGCAGTAACCGGTTCTGGGTTCGATCCCCAGAACGTCCACATTCACACCAGTTAGGCGATACACTGACCTGCCTTACCTGTATTTATAATCTAGATAGTGGTCTTTGAAAGTCGTGCTGGCGGCGGAGGTAGGTGGAGGAAGTTGCAGGACACATGGAAATCCTTATTTGTGCAGCGAATGTATTCGTCATCCTTGCCATCAGATCAGAAACAATCTGATCAGAGAGTGATTTCATCTTCATCCCCCATAGGGCCAATAATACCGGAGAATCAATCTGTACGTCCTCAGATTATCCCGTGACGTCATATTTTGCGATAAAGCCTTTTTTTACTTCTCACTTCCTCTGTAAGATTCAGAAAGAGCGACAGACAGACAGACAGACAGACAAGAAGGCAGGCAGACAGACTGTGGGTGTGTGTGTGTGTGTGTGTGTGTGTGTGTGTGTGTGAGACCTACGTCTTGTGTACCTTAAGAGATGGAGTGAGTGGGAGAGAGAGAGTGGACAGGGGGGTGGAGAGGGGGGCAATAATTGAGTCACCGTGCTCTCGACCAATCGCAGGCCTCCGCCTGTTGCTTTGGTAACGTGATGTCAGCCCATCCTCAAGTGATTCCTCTGAGGTTAGTCTGCTTCAGCAGAGAGCTTTATGTGTGTGTGTGCGTGTGTGTGTGTGTGCGTGCGTGTGTGTGTTTCTGTCTCGGTGTACGCATTGGCGTGTGTGTAATATGTGACGTTTTGTGTTGGTGTGTTGGTGTTTGTGCGTGCTTGCGTGTATGTGTGTGTGTGTGTGTGTGTGTATTTATTTATTATGTGTGTATGCTATTTGTGTTTCCATACCAACAATCCACACACTGTTCCTTTTAATTATGGCTTTAAATGTCAATAAAAGGTGCTCGGTTCACACATGCACGCACACACACACACACGCACCGCATACACACGCACTCACACAAACGCGTGCACGCGGTCACGTACACACACATATGCGTGCCTCCAATTCTACCTGGGGGGTTGAAAGTGTATTTTGTTCTGGTAGACATTGGAGTTGTTTTTTTAACCATCCCACCGATACACTCAATACACAGAAACACTGCGCTGAAGAACAGAAAACCAGAGAAAACTATCGAATGAAAGTGATTTGAAAAATGCTTTAGGACGATTCATTATTGAGGTGTGTTCGTGTTCATGTTCACAGAGCACTCGACTTAAGTGGACCTCAGATCCTCCCTCAGATATCTGACCTTGGCTGCGACTACCTGTCTTTATTTCTTTATCTCTTTATTTCTTTATTTCTTCATTCCAGGGTCTTTTGTTTCTGTAGAAGCCAGCAGCAGCAACGCACGAAGCCAGGAGCAGCAACACGCATGCACACACACACACTCAGACGCGTGTGTGTGTGTGTGCATGCGTGTGTATGTCCATGCGTGTGTGTGTGTGTGTGTGAACACATGTGTGAGCACATGTATCTGTTTCTTTTGTTTTCTCTTCTGCTTCGAAGCTCTGTTTCAGGTCTGTAGTATTCTCACGTCTGGGGAAAAGAGGGGGAGAGAGGGGGTGAGAGGGGGTGAGGGGTGGGGGGGTTGGGGGGGAGAGAGAGAGGGAGATAAATGAATAGCAGTTTGAGGGAAAGAGGACAGGACAGGCTAGATGACCTCCACTACAGGCTTGATTTCTGCTGTCCGCACAATTTGTCGAGAGACAGTGTGTGTGTCGGTGCGTGTGTGTGTGTGTGTGTGTGTTTAAAGGTACATGTTTATGTACAGTATGTGCATGCATGCATGTGTTTCCGTGTGTGCGTGTGTGCGTGTGTGTGTGTGTGTGTTCCTATATATTTAGCCCTGGGTCCAGGAGAGCCGTCAACACCAGCTCTGTTAGCTGGTCATTAACCATATAGGCTGACCTTCACCACCGCGCCATCACACACACACACGCACACCAAGTAACAGGGACAAATGACTGAGCATAAGCGGGTACATTCATACACACAACTCTACAAGATGGATGTCGAGTTTCCTAAATAGTTCTGTAAATCTACGATTTATTTAACTCAGTAGGTGAGTCAATACTTTATTCATCTCCCAAAGGGTATATGCGATTGTCATAACAGCAGAGTGAGGGGAAAAGACAGAGAAAAGGAAATAAAGAAATTGAATTCAAATTCAAATAAATAAAGAATTGAATATAATGTATAAATATTAAATACGTGTGTGAAATATAGTTGTACAGGAATAAATGAAACAGTCATTAAATGAAAAGGTTCTCATCGAAATCTACATTTTTCCTACACCGTGCCTCATAGCGAAATATGGAAATACCCCAAGATGATTGTTTTATGTTTTTATTGTTTTATTTATGTCATCAACTGTCAAAAACGCTGTTCTCATTTCAATCTTATTGGCGATAGAGAAGGAAAAGGATGTGACGATATTTCGTACTGCCCCTGGGGTCGGCCTGTCTGCCTGTCTGTCTGCCTGTCTCTCTATCTGTGTCTGTCTGTCTGTCTGTCTGACTGTCTGTCTGACTGACACGCAGCTATTTGTGTGTCAGGCTATGGATAATTCCTTCCCTCGTCCATAGCCACCATCTCTCGTCCTCTCTCTCTCTCTCTCTCTCTCTCTCTCATCTCCTTACTGTCACAACCAATTAGCTGCAGCCGCACTTCTTTATTTATTTCTTTGTTAATGTATTAATTCCTTCATCTCCTCCTCACCTCTGCGCCCTGATTGGCAGGTCACACTGATTGCGATTCGTCTGAAGTCGCTGCGTACGCTGTAAACACACACACACACACACACACACACACACACTCACGCACACACACGTGACACGTGACAAATTACAAACGATACACACGCACACTGCAGCAGATACATGTTTGGTCCTGAATCAATCATCTGCATATTATTGTGCTGACATGAATCATGCATCCGGTCCGGTGTGTGTGTGTGTGTAGCGAATCGTTAGCTTGCGTGGTGCTCGGCGGCGGCCATTCTAATGTGACGTCTGCCCGTCCACGTTCACCTGTCCATTGATCTGCTGCCGGGGGTGGCGGTGGTGGCGGTGGTGGCGGTGGTGGCGGCGGTGGCGGTGGTGGCGGTGGTGGCGGCGGCGCTGAACACCCGGGGGGTTCAGCGCCAGAGCCTTAATTAGATTTGTGCCGATCAGGTGGCAGCACGCAGAGAGCAAGGTGACAGCAGATTACTGGAGGCTGTGTGTTATCTGATGTCCGCTCTTGGCAGAGAGGACGCCATGTTTCCGGAGAGAGAGCGGTGCAGCAGATGAAGAAGAAGAAGAAGAAGAAGAATGGTCAATAGACTGCATTTATAGAAGAGAGCCTTGAAAACACTTTGCAACCTGTGTCTTGCATTCACCCATTCACAGACACATGAATACACACATTCATAGATTAATTCGCACATTCATACACACTTTCATACATTCAAATACACATTCATACACACATTCACCCATTGTGTGTATATGTGTGTATGTGTGTGTGTGTGTGTGTGTGTGTGTCTGCATGTGTGCATTTGTGTGTGCTGTGTATATTATATTAAGAACACAGCGTAGGCTATCCCAGAGAAGCAATGCATGCTGGGATGCGCAAATTTGACACTAATGTGAAGTGCTGTGGTGGTGTGTGCTTGCGTACGCTTGTGCATGCCTGCCTGTGTGTGTGTGTGTGTGTGTGTGCGTGCTTCTGCAATTACAGTTTCCTCTCTGCTCTGACTGCAGTGCTGACATACAGGTCCCGGCTGACACAGGCAGACTCTCACACACTATTTGTGTATGTGCACACATGTGTGTGTGTGTGTGTGTGTGTGTGTGTGTGTGTGGGTGTGTGCGTGTCTCAGCTGAGTGTGGTGGGCTTTAATAAGGGTGTGTGTGGACACACAGGCACACACACACACACACACACACATACACACACCACCAGGAAGCTCCCGGCTGATGAGGTTTCCACACAGTAGCAGTGGGCATCGCCTCGCTCTCATTTCACTAATGGAGACAAAATCAGTCAAGTCATTACCTCAGTTATTGTACTTTATTTAATATCGGTGCTTTATGTTTCACTTTTTTTTTAATTGTACAACCTTTTTGCCATACTTTAATATTGCTTTGGCAATGTACTGTACTGTACGTGTTATCGGGCCGTGCCAATAAAGCTTTCCTTTTGAATCGAGCGAATGAAGAGGGCTGTTGTTCAGCGGCGCTGAGCTCTGAGCAGAACGATTTTGCCTAATGAAGTGCGATCAACGCGTCCCGAGCCATAAAGCATCAGGGAGGAGCCTCTGGGCAGAATCCAACATGTCCGCCACCTCTGGTGGTAACCGCTCGCTGTCCTCCCTCCCTCCCTCCCTCCCTCCCTCCCTCCCACCGGCTAGCTCCCGCTCCGACAAAAAACGAAGCCCATCCATCTTCTCCGTTGGGTCATTTTCGCTCGTAAAACGAACATAAAAAACCTGCAATGATTCCCCCCCTTTCCTTCTCCTCCTCCTCGGTCTACCGCTCCTTACTCCTCCTCTGTGTCCTCCCCCCCCCCCCCCCCCCCCTTCCCTCCCTCCGGTCCGATTGTCTCGGCGGGAGCTAATAGCACCCGGTGGGCCCGCAGGACACGGAGGCAGGACACATTTAGGCGGGAAAAGAACCAGGTTTTGGCAGGCCAGCGAGACAGTTAATGAGACGTTGCACCAAAAGAACAAAGAAACCGCCGTTAGACAATCGCACACATAAACACCAGAGCCATTCGAAGCCATGAGGGTTCCCTGCTGCTGCTACGGTGATGCCACTGGAAAGCAGGAGCAGGACCACCGCCACACACACACACACACACACACACACACATAGACGTGGGAGAGAGAGAGAGAGGGGAGGGGAGGGGAGGGGGGTGTGGCACCAACACTACCATCTGTTATTAAGACTGATTTGATGGTGTTTAACTGACTGTATGTCTCTCTCTCTCTCTCTCTCTCTCTCTCTCTCTCTCTCTCTCTCTCTCTCTCTCTCTCTCTCTCTCTCTCTCCAGCCATCGGGGTGCAAATGACATTGGAGATGTTGGAGTCCAAGTTCATGGAAACCACTGCTCAGGTGTGTACGAAAAAAACGATTAATTCTTTGTATTTTCTGTTAACACATACAATGAGATCACCACATGTCTTATTATTTGCTGTAATGATAACCACGATTCTCTTTTTGTATTTGTTGTGTATATGTAGTTTGTTAAAGTTCATAATTATAACAAATGGAGACTCAATTTGGCACGGTCTTAATTCACTGTTACACCCACCACCAAATCTACCTTCTTTGGAAGAGATTGTATCTGCCCTTTATTTAATCAGGTTACTGTTCTACAAGGGAGACCTGAAGATAATAAGGCTGATAGATTCCAGGCAATTATTTTGGCTCTCACTTACAAAAATTTCATTTATATTGCATTGATTTTAATAAAGAGCTTCTTTGAACGAGCTTTTACACCTTTGACGAAGCCTCTTGGTTCTGGTGGAGGTCCTGGTGGTGGTGGTGGAGGTGGTGGTGGTGGTGGAGATGGTGGAGGTCTTGGTGGTGGTGGTGGTGGTGGAGGTGGAGGTGGTAGTGCAGGTGGAGATGGTGGAGGTCCTGGTGGTGGTGAAGGTGGAGGTGGTAGTGCAGGTGGAGGTGGTGGTGATGGTGGAGGTCCTGGTGGTGGTGGAGTTGGAGGTGGTAGGGGGTTGTCAGAGGTCTGCGGTGGGGTGCGGTGGGGGGTTGGTTATGGTCAGCTGTGCTCCCCTGGTTGTTAATGACAGGTGGTGGTGGTGCAGGTGGAGGTGGTGGAGGTCCTGGTGGTGCAGGTGGTGGGGGGTTGCCAGAGGTCTGCGGTGGTGGGTGTGTTATGGGCAGCTCTGCTCTCCTGGTTGTTAATGACAGGTGGTGGTGGTGCAGGTGGAGGTGGTGGAGGTCCTGGTGGTGCAGGTGGTGGGGGGTTGCCAGAGGTCTGCGGTGGTGGGTGTGTTATGGGCAGCTCTGCTCTCCTGGTTGTTAATGACAGCCATTTAAAGAGCATTACGGCTGCTGGGCTCCGGGTCCGTGATGGATGGGGGGGAGACTCCAGCCAGAGACCCATCGCTGATAGAAGGCCAACTGGTGCACACACACACACACACACACACACGCACACAGGGGATGAGTGTGTCGGTTCATAGACTATATGTACAGTATGTGTGTGTGTGTGTTTTTGGACAACGTGCACTTAATGTATTTGTGCTAATTAGCATTAGCATTAGCCTGAACATGGCTTCCTCAATGGTCTGTGTGTTTTGCATGTTTCTATAGATGCATGAATTAATAATTAATGAGTCAGATGTTTTAAGTTGACTCTCCTCCTCTCCTCTCCTCTAATTAATAAAATAATCTCTTAGATTGATTTATTAATGAATTAGTTCATAAAATTAAAAAAACAGTAACAAATGAATTTCAGGATTTGCTCGTTGCAGAGCGTTGTGATTCGGATGAATAATCAATTAATTGTGTGTCCTACTTCCTATCTCCTGCTTCCTTTCGTTTTCTCTTCCTCTTTTTGTTGCTTCTCTGTACCCCTCTCCTCCCCCGTCCGTCTCCCCACCTCCCCCGCCTCCCCCCCTCCCTCCGCCTTACATAAGCGTTTTATCTTCATGTCATGCACCGAGTGTCAAACACATTTACCTTGTTGCCCTGGCGTGTGTGTGAGTGTGTGTGAGTGTGTGTGTGCGTGCACATCTGCTTATCCCGTGTGTATGAACGTCAGTGTGTGTTGTTCATTTCTGTTGGGCTGCGTGTGCGTGTGTGGATGTGTGTCTGCACGTGTGTCTGTGTGTGTATATTGTGGCACACTCCCTTTGTATGGTTGAGTGTCCACCCGACTGATAATAATAAATCACTTGTCCCACACCAGTATACAATCCCCTGTATGGTTTATTTACCATACAGGGGAAGGGAAAGTGCAGGGTAATTATAGTGCCAAGTCCGTTATGCCGATCTCGTCATCGTATGCAGGGGGTATCACACCAGGAAGTGGTCTCAGGGGGTCCAGGGCAAGGCAGGCGGGAGGGTCGTCAGGCAGGCAAGGGTCGGTACACAACTCGGGTTCGCAGACAGGCAGAACGTCAAGGCACACAGCCACTTCTTGTAGTCTCCAAACTCGCCCACACAGGGTCTTGGTCCTCGTCCGTCCGTCCGTTCCGTCCGTCCTCCCTTCCTCCCTTCCTCCCTTCCTCCCTTCCTCCCTTCCTCCCTCCTCCCTTCCTCCCTCCGTCCCTCCTCCTCCTCCTTCCTCCCTCCTCCCTCCTCCCTCCTCCCTCCTCCCTCCTCTTTCTCCACCTCCACTTCCACTCTCTCGACCGTCCTTTCCACCCAGGTCCTCTCTTATTTATACTCTGCAGCCCGGGCCTCGATTGGCTGCTGCAGAGTTCCCCCAATGAGGCACAGCCAACTTCCATAAGGCTGATTGCCTCTTTACACTTCCTGGTCTCCTCGGCTCCCTCTGGGGGACGAAGGGGGAATTGCGGCTCCCCCGACTGTCGTCCCCGCTCGTTCCCCCTGTCCCTCAGTGGCTGGCCCCCACAATATGTGTATGTGTCTCATCATAGGTTTATGATCATATGAATGATCTGTACTCCTCTCGTGGTGTCACGTGTTCTGAGTGAATGTTTTTCCAGGAACATTTATAGAATATATATAAATATAGATCCAAACCATGTCCAGTGGGGAATGGAATAGGCTCATAATAAACTGCCACATAAAATCAACAAACACACACACACACACAGATCCACCCCAACAATAACATTGTGCGGCCTATTTCATTTTTATCTCTTTTTATCGAAACAATAAATCATGATATATACAACAAGGCCTATTGTAAAGCCTTCAGGCGAAAAAGATTAACCGCCACGGTGACCCTGATGGTCGGCAACGACACAGGCTCACAGGTCGCCGAGGAACCACCTCATCTGCTAGCGATAATAGCGGCTGTCTGAACGCTAACGCCACCGCTTAGCTGAAGGAGCCGTAATACAATTTGAGATGACAATGTATATGTGGGAGTGTGTGTGTGTGTGTGTTTGGTGGCTGGCTTAATTGGCCTCACTTGGCCCAGTTAGAGTCTGGGTGGGTGGGGCTGCAGCCTCACCTGGCCCAGTTAGAGTCTGGGGGGGGTGTTGCTGCACCCCTGTGGTGCATTGGGTAATCAGTGCGCCCGGCCCGGCCCGGCCCTGAATGAACACCACGGTCATGCACGGACTGACCAGACCACACACTTCACCGCCGGCTCATCACGGTGACTATAAATACTGACCAGCTTCTCAGCGCTCCTCAAGACTGTGTTGACTTGTGAAGTCTATTTCCACTAAAGCTAAAGTTAGTAGAGGCCGTTGTCTGCGAACTCTCGTGACTGGCGTACCCACACACACTATTATTATATTAATAATAATAATTCCTAAAATATGCATAATCAAATCATGTCTCCCTCTCTCTGTCTCTCTGTCTCTCATTCCCTGCCCTCCGTCTGCGTGGTGTCTTCATGTCCTCAGCCTAACGACACTGACGTAAGTAGACATCACTTCTCGTCTTCTCCTCTCCTTGACCACCTCCCTCCACCTCTCCCTCCCTCCATCTCTCCCTCCCTCCATCTCTCCCTCCCTCCCTGCTTCCCTCCTTTCCTTGTCATGGCTGCTTTGTTCCTCACGGCCCACACGACTCTTCTAAGCGTCTTCAGCCGGAGCTGAGTGCTGAACACCGTTTCACGCTTCCACAAAACAGATTGGATGTCGTGCACAACACACACGCACACACACACACACACACACACACACACATGCAGGCACACACACACACACACATACACGTACGCACCAATTCAGATATATATTACAAAAAAACACACACATAACACCTTCTCCCACAGTCTAATCTGGGATATTTCAGACACACACACACACACACACACACACACACATCCTCACCTCCTACTTACACGCACACACAGTTACACGCGCCGGTGCTGTAGCAGGGCGAGGTGATGTCACAGCTCACCTTCACACACACACACACACACACACCAACACCCCACACACACACAACACCAACACACTCTCTCTCTCTCTCTCTCTCTCTCTCTCTCTCTCTCTCTCTCTCTCACACACTCTCTCTCACACTCACACACACACACACACTCTCTCACACACACACACACACGCCGGAGGTACATGTGCCCTGGGCTCTTTCATCCCCACTGCAATAAACCGCTCAATTCGCACATTAAATATACCCTCATTTTACCTATTTTGCTTTTACCGTTCTACTGCCATTTCCACCATTTTTTAATATCTCTGCGGCCAGACACTGTGATGTTGTGGTGTCCTTTAGTGTTTATTGCTTATTTAAGTGTGTTATCGGGTGTATTGTTGTATGCACACGGTGGACAGAATGGTAAACAGCATTTCCCCCCCGGTGGGGAAAATAAACTGAGTCTGGAAACTAACTGGTAACAAATCGTAGGGATTTTAATATCTTTTCTCTGTGTTAGTTCACGTCTTAGTTCTGTGTTAGTTCCTTGACTGTGTTCATTTCTCTTTCGCCAGTGTTCCAACATTGAAGGGGTGTGTCCTCTAAGCTGCGACAGCTACGTAAGTGGAGGACAAACGCTCGCGTAACACTTTACAATCATGCTACACTAGTTAGCAGTTAATTAATTTGTTAATGCAGTAGTAAGCACTAGTTAATCGATGCACAATTCAGTTAATCGATGCACAATTCATACAGTAATAAGTTAAGTTATTCATCATGCATTACTCTTGCTCTCTCTCTCTCTCTCTCTCTCTCTCTCTCTTCCATAGGATATCGCCTGTTATCTGATCGACAACAATGGCTATATCATCATCTCTAAGGACCGCAGTGACGTGAGTTTACACACACACACACACACACACATTCCCAGCCACGCTCCATAATCATAATAATTATGATTCATTTTCCCCGCCCTTTGCCCCGCCTTCGCTCTGCCCTGATAGGCCGGCCGGTTCTTCGGGGAGGTGGACGGATCCGTGATGGCGACGCTGATCAGGATGGGAATGTTCAAAAGGTAACTCCTTTGATTTCCTTATCTTTATCGAGTCGGGGAAACCCAGTGAGACCACAGTCCCCTTTTCAATCATGCCCCGTGGGTACCTAAAACCAGGATAAACAACAATACATCATAAGATGAATCAATTAAAACTATTACACTTTTCCGATAAAAAAAAAAAGGAATAAAGTCTGAATAGATTTCCCAGGAGTTAATTGTAATCGTTTGGGGGCCTAAAACTTAAAGTCTGCAGAGATGTTTGGTGCATCCAATGAGCTCCTGTGTGGGGTGTTGGTTTAATGGTAACAGTTTCAGATTCTTTCTCGTTATCTTCCCCCTGGTGTGTGTGTGTGTGTGTGTGTGTGTGTGTGGTTGTGATGGGTTCCGAGGGGAGGGAGGTGGGAGGAGGCGGGGAGAGGGGGTGATGGTGACTGATCACTTGTGCGGGGCCAGGCGACGGTTGGGGGGGGGGGGTGACAGTCTGTCTTTGGTTCTGCGAGAGACAAGCTGTCACTTTCAGAGAAACAGTGAGAGAGCGTGTCTCCATCAGAGAGAGACACTCTCTCTCTCTCTCTCTCTCTCTCTCTCTCTCTCGCTCTCTCACCCACCCACCCACCCCCCTGCTGGCAGGAATACACTCGAGCTCGAGGTCCGTCTGTGCATGTGAGTCGCAAATAGATGTCTTCACACGGTTAAGGAGGAGTCAAGAACTCATCCGAGTTTTTTTTATGAGATGCAGCAACTTGCACTCGCTCTACAAAACGCAATCTACCTCCTTCCCTTCATCACCACTGGGCTTTTGGAGTCATTTCCTGATCCATCTCTCTGTTGTCGTTCTGTTTTCCTGTCCTGTCATTTCCTGTCCTGTCATTATCAATTTGTTGTCCTACACACACAGACACCTGACATACTTTCTCGACGAGCCTGTTGGCAAAATACTCGAAAATACCCCGACACTATCACGTCAAGCCGGAACAAAGCAACTCAATAACACGTACAACACGTCTAACATGCCACACAGGCACCGCAGCCCTGGCGTCTGCTTAATAATACGACAATGCTCCTCTGCAGCTATAATTACAGGCATGTAATACGACGATGCTAATGTATGCAAATCGGCCCGTCAGCAGTGAGTATGGCTCGGCGAAGTGTGGGGGGGGGGGGGCGTGTCCCTCTTAACGAGGACGAGAGTTGTAGGGACGCAATTAAACCGTTGGGAACTTGTTTTGACGGCCATTTTGTCTCCGCGATGCGAAGCTTTTGTTTTTCAGCACCGTATAGCGGGGGTCTTAACGAACACTATGCCGGATTTCCTCTCTGTAGTGTTATGCTGCCTCCCCCCCCCCCCCCTCCTCCTCCTCCCAACCCCAACCCATCTTTTATGTTTGAAGTCAGCGTGAGTGATGTGCTATTTTTAAACAGCTAAAGGAATTCTCCGCGCTTCATTTGACGCAGAATATTGCATAACAGTTTCTATGCATGCATGTGCGTGAGTGGTGGGGGGGGGGGGGGGGGGGGGGTTAATGTTTGTGTCTGTGAGAGAGAGCGAGAGAGAGAGGGGATAGAGCAAGATAGAGAGAGAGAGAGGTGTACTGTTCACGCAGTTTAACTGGAGGCTCCACCGCACATCCAAAAATAACTGTACATTCATTTTTTATTGTTCACATTATTAATGAGATTCTTATGGATAATATTCAGATACATGTGTGATCGCGGTGCAATACAGCAACTGTGTGTGTGTGCGTGTGCGTGTGTGTGTGTGTGTGCTCCCCAGGGTGCCTTTGTTCGACTACCAGGCCATGTGTAAGATGAACCTGCACTCGTCCAACAGCGCCCGGCCGCTACTCAGCGTATGTATCCACCAGCCAGCCTCCATCAGCAGGCCGGGATAAACCACTCTGGGGGGGGGGGGGGGGGGTTGATGCAGCCCCCCCCTGGCAGAGTGGTATGCTCCGCTGATACCACAGTTACTAACAGTGATTAGATATCAGTTACTTTCATCTGTAACTTTCTTGGATTTTATCGGCTTAATCAGCTGAGATTAAAATATTCTTCTCTGCAGTGCTTTGAACATATTGTTGTTGCGTTGTCAAGGAAACATCTGGCGTAAAGTTGTGTCGTTAAAAGTCAGAGGTTTCCCATGATTGGAAAAGCAATGCACTCCCTCGGAACATGTGTTGACCAATCAGCATCAAGTATCCCACCATGCTGTGTTACCTGGTCCAGCAGGTCACTGCATGCTGCTGCCTAACGCCTACTCTCTTGGTCTCTTGTTTCCTTAGCCGTTCTATGGGCTGCTTTCAGCTCTCAACTGGTTCCTGTCCAACGTGCTGCTGTGAGTAGAACTGGTCCGGTTCTGGTCCGCCATCGCTGTTAGAACCAGCTTCTTACAAGACACCCCCGCACACAACACACACACACACACACACAGGCGCCCATGCACGCACATGTGGACACATATATCCACACACACACACACACACTAAATCACTCACACATTAGCAAACACAGACACACACATAGACACACATAAACACTCACACAAATGTGCTAAATGTGATTAACAACCTTCTAAATGCATCTTCTAAATGTATTTTTAGAGACAGTCGCACATCTGATGTTAATTTTCACACACTTGAGACAGGGTGTATTTCAGTAAATGACTTGTGTGGGCCTCCTAATGATGATTGGTTTGTAATCAAGCCCATCTCTTCCCCCTCCTCCCCCTTGACTCCCAATGTGTCTCCTTGTCTCCTTGTCTCCTTGTCTCCTTGCCTCCTTGCCTCCTCGTCCACTACAGATTCCTGTTGGAGTTTAATATCTGTGGCCTTTGGCACGCGGACCACTTCGCTGATGGTAAGCTCACAGCAGGAGACAGAGGTGTAATATTCATACATAATAATAACAACAATATTCCTAATATTCCCTAATATTCCTGTGATCATTCTGTTGACTTTCCCTTCATCAAGACACCTGTCCTGCATGCATAGAATGAACTAACTCGTATATGAATTAAGAATGACCATGGCAGGCGATATCACGGTGTACGCATACAAATTCCAAATGGACATTTTGGCCTCCATCACATCATCTTCGTCATCCTGTCTCTCTGCTTGTCTCATACGCCCGCCCCCCACCTTACATCATCATCATCATCACCCTCCGACCAATCACGCGTCCACGCCACCCCCCCCCCCTCCTCCTCCTCCTCCTCCTTCATCATTCCATCAACCAGCCAAGGCATCTTTCTCCATGTGTGAGTATCCACACCCACACATCAAAATGCATGTGTGTGCATGTGTGTGTGTGTGTGTGTGTGTGCAGCGTGCACGTACATGCACTCGATCCAAATGCGGCGATTCAATTCCGGAGAGTCGGCCATCTTGGAGGCGTTGCCGCAGCAACAGTAGTTGCGTACATTATGTCGTCTTCTACGGGTCGAGGCGGCCGACCCATCCGTCCGCAGAATCTCTGTCTTCACACATCTGACAGATGGAAGTCACAGGTCAGGGCACACACTTACCTCTGATGTGCGTGTGTGTGTGTGTGTGCGTGCGTGTGTGTGTGTGTGTGTGCATGTGTGTGTGTGTGCGTGTGTGTGTGTGTGATCCATCGCTCAGCCTCCGCCCACAAGAAACGTGGGGACATCCTTCAGCCGTGTGACACAGAGTACCCCAGCTTCCTGCACGAGCCGTCAGTCAAGGAGACCAACAGCCTCATCAAGTGTGGCCGGTGCCAGAAGTAGGCATGCACACACACACACACATGCATTTTGATGTGTGGGTGTGGATACTCACACATGGAGAAAGATGCCTTGGCTGGTTGATGGAATGATGGAGGAGGAGGAGGAGGAGGAGGGGGGGGGGGGTGGCGTGGACGCGTGATTGGTCGGAGGGTGATGATGATGATGATGTAAGGTGGGGGGCGGGCGTATGAGACAAGCAGAGAGACAGGATGACGAAGATGATGTGATGGAGGCCAAAATGTCCATTTGGAATTTGTATGCGTACACCGTGATATCGCCTGCCATGGTCATTCTTAATTCATATACGAGTTAGTTCATTCTATGCATGCAGGACAGGTGTCTTGATGAAGGGAAAGTCAACAGAATGATCACAGGAATATTAGGGATATTAGGAATATTGTTGTTATTATTATGTATGAATATTACACCTCTGTCTCCTGCTGTGAGCTTACCGTCAGCGAAGTTGTCCGCGTGCCAAAGGCCACAGATATTAAACTCCAACAGGAATCTGTAGTGGACGAGGAGGCAAGGAGACAAGGAGACAAGGAGACACATTGGGAGTCACACACACACACACACACACACACACACACACACACACACACACACACACACACACACACACACACACACACACACACACACACACACACACACACACACACACACACACACACACTTTGTAGTACTGCAGTGGAGACTGGAGGCTTTCTCATTGACATGCATGTTGTACCACCGTTGGCCTCAGCAGGGCAGCAAAACTCTGAATATCAAAAAGACAGCGCAGGTATAACAGGATGCCAGGCTCGATCCCTCTCTCTCTCTCTCTCTCTCTCTCTATCTCTCTCTCGCTCGCGCTCTCTCTCTCACCTCCACGAGTCTTCTATGTGTTACCTTATTTTCTCTCATTGTGTGTGTGTGTGTGTGTGTGGTGTGTGTGTGTGTGTGTGTGTGTGTGTGTGTGTGTGTGTGTGTGTGTGTGTGCAGGATGTTCGTGGTGCAGCAGGTGCCAGACAGTAACCTCCTGATGCTGGTGGTGCAGGCGGACTGCGACTGTTCCAAACAGTACCCACCCATCACCATGGAGCCCCAGGAAGTCAAATATATCCTTCCTCAGTGTGCGTGTGAGTGTGTGTGTGTGTCTGTGTGTCTGTGTGTGTGTGTGTGTGTGTGTGTGCAGCACATCAGTGTGTATTGCTTTGTGTGCTCCAGTGCCTCCGGTGGTCAGGCTGTGTTCACAGAGGAGAGAGGAGAACAACTTCCTCACGGCCCTGTAGCTACATATTTACAACACACCCCCGTAGAAATGGGTGGAGCTTGGGGGCCGAGAGCCCAGAGGTAACAGACAGCGACAGAGCTCCTCCCCTCCCTACCTCCCTGCTGCTCCTTGACTTCGACCTGCACATAACGCCTCGGTGAAGTGCAACAGGATGAGGTCGCAGAAGGTTCGACGGCGGCCGGAGTCCTGCCACGCCTACCACCCCCAGGTAGGGGCGTGTGTGTGTGTGTGTGTGTTACACAAGGCTTCATTGCTTCAGATGCCACATCAACATCTCCCGTCTCCGTGTGTCCACAGGAGAACGCCATGGACTGTGGAGGTTCCTGCACCATCTCTCTCTCCATAGCACTCTTCCTCGCCTGTGTCTCCGTCTCCTCCTCCGTCTCCTCCTCCTCCTCCTCCTGGCTGATGTCTCGATGACAGTGGGGGGTCTTCGCCAGCGCAGGGGGGTGTGTCCGTCCATATGCTGTATGGCGGAGGAGCAGGAGCAGGAGGACGAACCACCTGGACGAACAACCGAACCGTCACAGGGATACGGCACGTACACGTCTGGTTAGCAGCCGCGTAGAAGCCGCCGCCACCGGTCGAACATTGAGAAGGTGATCACGTGATCACCCCAAGAAAGCGTTTATAGTTTATATACTGAACCATACGGCAGCCACCCTGCTCTCTGAAGACAGACGATCGGTCACCACGGCGACCAGTAGATGTAAATAGTGATGATGTCATAACAGAGTTTGTCCATCCGTCCAATCATTTGCCATCGAGGAGCAGAGCTGCCACTTCCTGAAGGATATGACATGGAGGCGTGTCTGTTTATCATGTGGTTTCCAGTTACTGTGCTCAATCACTTTTGCGTTACTTAGCGGTCATAAGGGCTGGAAGCTCAATGCTTTGAATTGGATTATAAATGAATAATTTCTGATTTCTCTTTCTTTGTAATTGTAGTACTGTACCTCAGTTGCAACTTAAATACAACTCATGCATTGGCAAGGGCTTTGGATGACCCGTGTCTAACAGGGATAACATCTGCTTATAATTGCTGAGAAGAAAAACCAACCAATTCTGTCAAATCCCTTGAAAAATGTCTGTTTGTGTGTCAGCGTGAACATAGTCAGATGGCTGTGGGAAAAGCCTTATCATCATAAAGACATTCCAGACATTGAAACCCCTTTTTGGATTTTTTTTTTTATGTTATATTGAAAACATGTCTGTATTTTCTTTTGTTGCAAATGCTATTTCTTTTTGTTGCAACCCTGGGACTATTATAATGATGGGTTGGTCTTTGTCATCACAACTCCTCTGATTGCACTGGCTTGTTATTGTGTCTACTTGCATGTTTTCAACTTTTTAAGTGATTTCAATTCCCTCAGCTCTATAAAGAAAATCATAAGATTTTGTATTCGCCTAATAATTGAATTATTTGGATATGAAATTATTTAATTTTGCATGCATTCAGGATTATCTGATTCCACCTTTAATTGTTCTGGGATTTGTGTGTGTGTGTGTGTATGTGTGTGACAAAAAGAGTATGTGTTAATGCTAGTGTGTGTGTGTGTCTGTGTGTGTGTGTGTGTGTGTGTGTGTGTGTGTGTGTGTGTGTGTGTGCTGCAGGTAATCCAGGTATTGAAAACCTTCTGTGTCTTGCTGAGAACAATACAAAAATAATTGATCTCTCACCGATCACATTGTATAATTGTACCTGTATGCAATTGTTTGATTTAAGTCTGTAATAAGGAGTAAATTGCTTCCCATTATTGTGTTTGTGCTGTGTTTGGTTCTGTAAAATATATGGGTTGTTTATGAGGCATTCATTATTAATTCCAACACCCAGGTATATTCTGGATTACAAAATACCATAATAAACAACATGAAAAAAACAAGAGTTTGAATTAAATTAGTGTGTTTCCTGTCCTTTTTTTACAATAAATAATCTATTGTTATTTACATCTGTAAGGTTGATTGCGAAGCATAAAAACACATTGGCTACTTAAGATAATTTACGTAAGTGTAATAACAAACGTGACCAGTGGATGGCGCTGTTTGCCGCGCTTCATCGTCTCAGTGCTTGTAATAACAAATATGACCAGATGGGGCGCTGATTGCCCCCTGCTCATTATGTCGCTGCTTGTAGTAACGAACGTGACCGGCGGGGGGCGCTGTTTGTCGCTCCTCAGCACCAGAGGCCTCCCACAGCCGTCTGTTTGCCGCGCTTCATTGTCTCGGTGCCTGTAGTAACACATGTGACCAGATGGGGCGCTGATTGTCCCCTGCTCATCGTGTCGCTGCTTGTAGTAATGAAGGTGACCGGCGGGGGGCGCTGTTTGCCGCTCCTCACCAGCAGAGACCTCCTACATTCGTCTGTTTGTCGCGCTTCATTGTCTCGGTGCCTGTAATAACAAATGTGACCAGATGGAGCGCTGTTTGTCCCCTCCTGCTCATTGTCTCGGTGCCTGTAGTAACAAATGTGACCAGATGGGGCGCTGTTTGTCCCCTCCTCCTGCTCATAGTGTCGCTGCTTGTAGTAACGAACGTGACCGGCGGGGGCGCTGTTTGCCGCTGTTTGACCTCCCAGCGCCGTCGGCTCCACTCGGCTCCACTCGCCTGCCAGGGAGAAAGCGGCGCGGAAAATGGCGGACGGTGTGGACCACATCGATATCTACGCCGACGTAGAGGAGGAATTTACACAGGTATTTAATCTATCTAACCAGGAATCACAAGCGATGATATATACACGCAGGACTAGCTCGGGGTTATTTCGCGTGGTTTGTGTTTGAGGTGAGATATTAAATGTCGACGCGGCGTCGCCTGCTGGTCGAGGCCCTTTATCCCCAAACATTAGCGCCACATCTCTTCGAAAAGCCACACAAAATGGGGTCGAGTTGTTGAACCAAAGAGTGTTTTCATTATTGCGCTTTACTGTTGGTATTTGCGAAGTAATTGTGCACAAGGGAAGGAGAGACGGCCGCCGTGTGTCTGCTCGTGTTGTTGTGGGCCGTGGTGCTGCAGGCCCAGAGCTGCGGCATGGCGGGCTGCTGCTGCAACACATTAAGTGATTATTATTTTTTTTTTTTAATTTCTAAAATTCATTGATCACATATGTTTGTTTTGGTACTATATTTCTGCTATTCCATGCTATATATTATGCCACATTATTTATGCTACTGCCCTCACTCGTTTATAATGCTTAATATTTAATACTTCTGGATTTATGGGCTATATTCAACATTCCTACATTCTATATAACAGCTGATGTGGTGTTTTATTTATATTTATTATCCTTAATACGTATGTTGTGCTATTCTCTCTTTCCATTTGTATATATATTATTTTTGCCATGTCACAAGAGTTTCACTGGACAGACTGGCCCTGTTGTGATGTACATGTTACAAATAAAACACTTTGATTTGACTTTGACTAGTTTGGTCACTTTATTCATTGTTGTTTAGGCCCATCCTTTTTCTACACCCCACCACCATCAAACAGACCCAGTCATTGAATATTATTATTATTATTATTATTATTATTATTAAAGCCATGCCAAATCTGCAACAACAATGTCGACTATACCTATGATTAGTCGACTACATCCATGAAGTTATGGAAGTTAACATTGTATGGGATGTGCTCACTGCTTACCTGCAATTCTATCCTATCATTTTGTCATAAACAATAGTGCCTGTCATACATTTGGATTACAACAACGTGATGAAAATATGAAACACGTTCGCCCGACCCTTAACAACAACCCTCTATTAAATGTAGCCTACATGGCTGCATGCATTGGCTTTTTTGTACTCCTGTGTTGAAACATGTCCTGCCAAATCGGATATACAGTCGTTTGTATATGTGTAATTACAAGTTGGTGTGAGGGTCACCGTGTTTTTATTTATTGTAAGGTCTTTTCTTGCTCTATGTGGGGATGGGGGATGAAGTCTGATTAATAGATTGATTGACGTCTCCCCCCCCCCCCCCCCCCAGGAAGCAGACTACCCCGTGCATGAGCAGATCGACCTGTACGATGACGTCATCTCCCCGTCGGCCAACAACGGCGACGCGCCGGAGGACCGAGATTACCTGGACGCCCTACCGGCGCCGGGCGGCACCGAGGGCGGGAAAAGCGCCCCACCCAATGTGGTGTACACCTACACGGGCAAGCGGATTGCCCTGTACATCGGGAACCTCACATGGGTACGACCGGAACCTTCCATATACACCCCCCATATATAGGTCATGTTAAACGGGCCGTATTATGCCACCAGGTGTGAGCGTGATTAGACATTGCAAGCCGTTTCACAATTGCCATGTGACTACAGTCTAGTGACATCTCAAGTGGAAATGTTCACCCAGATGTATGCTGACTGGATCGGTTTACTTGCCGGTACAGTTCTGTCCACTGGGTAGGCTGGTTGACTAAAAGGCATTTAAAGGCCTGAGAAAACATGTGAATTCAATAAATAAATAAATTGTCTGTATATACCGTAATACCGACGTGGGGATCTCATGAGGCTAGAGTCGTTCAATGTCTTAATTTTACTCTCCAGTAATAACGGCTGCAGACATATGTCCAATGCTAATTATGGTGTTGGATCATGTAACTATTTTGTGGGCACATCTGGATGACTGATTGTCTCTCTCTCTCTCTCTCCCCCCCCCCCCCCCCAACAGTGGACAACAGACGAGGACCTAACAGAGGCCATCCGGTCGATAGGCATCACAGACGTCCTGGAGATCAAGTTCTTTGAGAACCGAGCCAACGGCCAGTCTAAAGGGTGAGCCAGCTGATCCAACAGCCAAGTTGTGCTGTGCTTGTGGTTGGCAGGTTTGTGCTGGTGTTGACGTGGTTGTGGTTGCCAGGTTTGCGCTGGTGTGCGTGGGCTCGGAGGGCTCCTCCCGGAAGCTGATGGAGCTGCTGTCCAAGCGTGAGCTGCACGGGCAGAACCCTATCGTCACGCCCTGCAACAAGCAGTCGCTCAGCCAGTTTGAGATGCAGTCGAGGAAAAGTAAGTGAAGACCAGGGACATTAAACATGGCAGGTCCTTATCAGCTGTAGCCTGTGGCATTTACATTAACATTTACATTTAGGGCATTTGGTAGATGCTTTTATCCAAAGCGACTTGCAATAAGTACATTTGTTGAAAGAGAGACAGCAATATATCGCTGTGGTACATAAAGATAAGAATAGAGCAGGTTTCAACCATTCATAATTGCAAGGTTGCCTGCATAATAGCTGAGTTATTTGTTTTCTCCCTCCTAGGCCCCCCAGGCACCCAGTCGGGCCAGATGTCCGGCGAGGGCAAGGCCGGGCCCCCCGGTCTCGGCCCTCGTGGCGGGGGCGGTGGCGGGGGCTTCCCCATGGGGGGTCGGGGCCGAGGACGCTTCCCCGGACCCCCCGGCTCCGGAGGAGACCGCTTCCCCGGACCCATCGGTCCCGGTGGCCCGCCGCCACACTTCCCTGGTGAGTGGTCGCTCTCCTCCTCAACCCCCACCTGCTGCACAAGTGGTGATTGCCAGTAAATGTGGGTTCTTTTTTTAAGGTTAACAAACCATATTTTGTTTTATTTATCTTTCTTTTCTTTGCTCAGTTGTCGCCCCATTTTCACTCATTCACAAATTTCTGGTCTGATGTGGTGATTGTATTTTTAAAAGATTCCCGCCTTTTGTTAAGTGCATACCCTCTGTTGACGCTCAGTTCCTCATAGCCGAGCCGCTAGGCATTAGACACTCCTACTGACTCACTGCATGGCTGTCGTCACTTCCTGCCTGGAGAAGCTCCACCTCTCCTCCCTCCCTGGGCAGGGTGGTGGCCCCAGCCTCTCCTCCTCCATCCTCTCCTCTCCCCCCCAGCCTCTCTAGGCTACTCTTAATTCTGCAAGGCTCTTGTTTTACTCTTGCCCCACTACTATCTTGGTTACTCCTACCCACAGCTTACTTCATTCCTACCACTACTAGAGATGTTAGCTTGGGGTTCGCACTTTTCTCTTTCCCATAATCCCCTTTAATCCTGATTAATCCTGTTTCCTGATATGTTGCTGATTGGCCTGAGCCCCAGGTCGGCCATCTTGTAGCCACCAGAAAGTAGAGGAGGCGTTGTGTGACGTGGTGTGCTTTCTTCCCCTCCCCACTAGGCTCAGGAATGAGACCTGATGGCCCTCTGATGGACATGAATTTCAATCCCTTCGTGCCCGGGGGGAGGGACGGGAACTGGCGACCCAGAGGTGATAACAGCCTCTCCACCTCCTCACCTTCCCCACCCCCCCCCCCTCCTCCTACACCACACTGAAGACTTCTCTAGCGAGGAACCAAAATGCCGCTTAGCTCTGTGTCTCAGAGCAGATCCAAGCCCCCGTCTAACAGGATGCTTGGGGAGTGCAGATCCTAGATAATCTTGTGTGTGTTTATTAGTCTTTCTCACACATTCATTTTGCATTCAAAAGCTCAGAGGTTAGTCCTCCTGGCTTCCCATGTTATTTTTCAGTTTGTCTACATTGCATTTATTATCAGCATCAACACCATTTACATGTTCCAAATCTTTTATAACCTTCAAAAAGAGACGACCCGCTGCTTTAACTAAACGCAACTAAACTTGTGATCTTAAAACAAATTCATGTTGTAACCCAACTGGTTGCCATGGTGATCCTCTTGGTTAACGTGCGTTTCTGTTTCCAGGTGGTATGCAGGGTCCTCCCCGGCCGCCCCCTGGCCCCCTGGGGCCTCCCGGACCCCCGGGGCCCCCACCCCCAGGACAGGGCCTGCCCCCTCCTCTCTCGGGGCCGCCGAATCGCAACGACCGCCCCCCGCCGCCGGTCCTCTTCCCCAATCAGTTCCAGCCCCCCATGGGTCCCATGCCCCCGGGACCCCCTCCCCCGGGCTACGGCTGCCCCCCCGGCCCGCCGCCCCCTCAGCAGGGCCCCCCACCGCCAGGCCCCTTCCCGCCCCGGCCTCCCGGACCCCTCGGACCGCCCATGGCCCTGGCCCCACCTCCCCACATGCCAGGCCCCCCGCCCGGCGGCCCCCCGCCCGCCCCCCACGTCAACCCGGCCTTCTTCCCCCCGCCCGGCAACAACAACATGCCGCCCAATGACAACAGAGGCCCCCCCGGCCCCAACGACCCGTACGGCCGCCCGCCGCCCTACGAGCGGGAGTACGGAGGCCCCGGGGGAAGGTGAGCTGGGGATGATGACCATCTTGTGTGTGTGTATGTCTTGTCGGCTTGTGACTTGACCCTTGACCCCTGCGGTGGCATCGTTCTGCAGGGACATGGAGGCGTCCCGCACCCCGCTGAGCGAGGCGGAGTTCGAGGAGATCATGAACAGAAACCGCGCCATCTCCTCCAGCGCCATCTCCAGAGCCGTGTCGGACGCCAGCGCTGGTGAGGGCAGATCTGTGCACTCTTGTTGGTTGCAGCCCTACGTTGTGTTCACATGGACAGCGACTAGACGGTGTCCCCCTCCCTGCTGATCGCCTTCTGTTTCCTCCCGACTCTAGCGGACTATGGCAGTGCCATAGAGACCTTGGTGACGGCCATAAGTCTCATAAAGCAGTCTAAAGTGTCTGCCGACGACCGCTGCAAAGTGCTCATCAGCTCGCTGCAGGACTGCCTGCACGGCATTGAGTCCAAGAGCTATGGCTCTGCCAGGTAACGGCTCATTCTCATAATAAAGAGTATTATAGCGTATAGTGTTGATGTTGACATCACAAAATGTTATGTTAGACGTTTATAGTTTTTACAATGCTAAATGTTGACGTTAATCAATGTACCAACTACTTATTTTTAAGGATAGCTAAAATTAAAATAAAGAATTGCCAATGCTTTCCTGATGTGCTGCCTGACTAAAGGACAAACCAGTCTTCTTAACTTTCATTCACAGTGCCCACACATCTTTTTCTTTTGACACTGCCAGACGGGAGCGCTCCCGGGAACGCGACCACAGCCGCTCCCGGGAGAAGAGCCGCCGCCACAAATCTCGCAGCCGCGACCGCCACGAGGACTACTACCGCGAGCGCAGCCGCGAGCGTGACCGCCACCGGGAGCGCGATCGGGACCGGGACCGCGAGAGGGAGCGGGAACGCGAGTACCGGCATCGCTGAGGACACGGTAGGAGAGGTGTGTACGGCCACGACCACGTGCCTTGCCTTCCCGTTCGCTGCCCTTTCTTCTCTTCCGTTCCAGACGAGTTTCTTCCCTCTTGGTTTGTGTTGGTGGAGACGCCAGCTAGTCTCTAGGCTTCCTCGGTGGTCCCGGTGCGGCAACCCCAGTCCGGTGGTCTGTCTTTGCTCGCACGGCTTGAGCCTCACGTGCCTCATTTCTTCTCACCAAAAGAGGCAACTCTGTACGATAAAAGCCCATTAAAACCTTAAGGTGTGTCCATGGTCTGGAGGCCTGGGTGATGAGTTAATGAGAAGTCCAAGATGAGTCCCAGTTTTGACCCAAAAGGTCCTCTGTGTGTGTGTGTGTGTGTGTGTGTGTGTGTGTGTGTGTGTGTGTGTGTGTGTGTGTGTGTGTGTGTGTGTGTGTGTGTGTGTGTGTGTGTGTGTGTGTGTGTGTGTGTGTGTGTGTGTGTGTGTGTGTGTGTGTTGCGAGAGGCGTGCGAGCAAAGAAAGGCTCTGAGAACCACATGGTTCAAGGTAAGTCGCAGGTAAGTTCTTGTTTTTGTGTCCGTATAAAGGTCCTCTCTCTGTATGTTCAGAACGTTCTGGTTCTTCATTGCCATGTCATGTATTTGTTGCCGTTGAGATCCCTTTACTTATGAAAGTATGTATTTGAAGGGTGGGTTCAGGGTTGTTTTGTTCTCCAACCAACACCCTGTGGTTTTCCATTAACTTCCATGGTCATAGTTGATCTTCACAGATCACTGGGAAGTCGGAATTAACATTGCCGTGACTTTCCAGTCGCAAAACTTAGTGTGGTCCTAAATGGAATCGAATCTGTACAATTGTAATTGTGTGGCTACTTCCTACGTTCTACCAGCAGTGAAAATAACATCTAATGTTTATAATGGGGTTTTCGTTGGAGAGGAAATGACCTTTTACTGTAACAATTTGATGGTTGTACTATTCATAATAATTCTGCCTGTAGAAATTCACAATGTGGATACGTATTGACTTAGTCAACAGGACACAATGGCTGGTAAATCTTAAACATATTTACAAGACATTAACATCTGACAACAAGTTCCCTGTAGTTTAACAAACAAAAGAGGAAAAGCTAAGTATAGTCTACCATTAGATTTAGGCTGTTACTGTAATCGACAAGTTCTTTGTACAAAATAGTAAATGGCAATGGTAGATATTTTAAGATTTGCCAGCCAACAGAAATAGCTTTGTCAATTGTCTTGAGGCAATGTGAGTCAATCTCATGACTTTGTTTAGGTCTGCTGATCTAAGTACGGTTCACTCTGTCTCTGCCTTCTAGAAAGATTTAAGCAATGTCATGCAATATTTAGTCAAATGTGTTTAAACGTGGTCCGAACGCAATATCGATTGCCTTGTACATTTGACACTAAAACTCACTCGTAATATATTTATTATCCTGTATTGTTGGGGATTGAAAGTTGTAGATTGTGTTATTTGTACAGAAGGTAAGACCTCAGGCATAGTGCCAATACAGATAGAATTTCAATGCTGAGAAAAGAGTGAAATGGGAATCTGTGTGTTTCGCAGATTGTTTCATGAAACATTGAAAAAGTTGTTAAAATAAGAAATGTAACGGCTTGTCAAGTGATTTTTAAAAACCTGAACTCTGATTGTCAGAAATTCTGTTTGTTGCTGTTGAATCGAGTCCCATCTAACCATGTGACATTTTAATCGTTGCCAATAGCCTTTGAATATATACCATTATGCTTATATTTCTATTTCTGTAATTGGGCCTGACAATCTGTACTTTTGTCTGTTTTGTAGTGTATTGGAACAGCCATCATTTCAGTTAAACAAGTTGATATCAATTTCTAAGACAAAAGTGATGCATTCAGCCAGGAATAGGAAACACAAGGAATTGGTTAAAACCTGAAGTCAGATTTTAAAGTTGGTCCCTTTATCACACTTTGTAATCAAAGTTAAGTAAGTGGCCTGATGTGTCAGTAGGAGACATGGTCCACATGTGTTTCATGATGGTCTGTGATGTTGGTTCACATTCTGTATGTACTGGAAAGGACGATATCAAGGTATTGGATGAATTTAAAGAAACAATACTCATAAGTTGTACTGCAGTTATAATTGGTCTGTGGCTGAAGCCTTGGTCGATGTATTTTATTTTTGTATAAGTAGTTGGTTGGTAATTGATGTTTTTGCTTCGTTGCCAGGTTAGGTGAATGTCTAAGACTTGTTGGGTAACTATGGGTCTGTGTACGATCACCTGTATTTTTAGTGTTGTGCGCGCCTCTTTGATATACATTTAACGATACTTTCAAGTTGCTCCAGTGTAACTAACTGTACTGCATGCGTCCATTATTCGTGTATGTGTGTAAGCACATGATGGGAGGTATGGATTTTCTTTAATCAAACTCCTTTTCTGTGTGTTCCATGTTTATGTCCATGTCCTCTTAATAATCCTCAGTCTATTGCTATAGTTATGCAGAGCCCCGTTCTGTACCGAGACACGTGACTTGATGACTTCCTTTCAATCTTGTCTGTAGGTGTTTGTGCCGCGGGTCGCTGATTACACTCATTCAAATGTACCTTTATTGACCACACCTGGGGCAAACATAGTATACAATCTTATCAGCCACGAGGACCACTTACTTCTGGTGGGGGCGAGGGGTGGGGTTGTTAATTAGGATTTTATATTCATATTTAATTAGGATTAAAGTAAACTATGGATAACACAGGAAAACAGGGCTTTTAGGTCGCCATTGTTTGTTATTGGTTGAATATCTGACAAGATTTGAACAACGTTTGGCCCTGGTTTGTCACCTGTATATATTATGTCCTACTGCTCTATTGTCAATCAGTTAATTTGACATGCATCTGTTTTGAACGATTCCTGGCCGAGGTTCAGTATCCAGGGCAAAAAACAAGATTCTGGTTTTTGGTTGAGATTGTTTTAATAATTCTCTGATAGATATGATGGTGAATAGGTTTTGCATTGAATGGTTAAAACTTAGCAATTTCTAAAGCCAATAGTCAGTAACGTCTAAACAAGGGAATGCTTTAAAACTTTCTGATGAAATTACAACTTATTACAAGTGTCTTGTGGGCTTGGTGGCTCTGCAGTTTTTCAGTGTAATCTCCCATTTGTAAGTTAATTCCTTGGTAGAGGGTACTTGTCACTGGCCAGTTCTAATCCAAAAATAATTTAAGCTTTTGGCTCTTAAATGTCCCTAAATTAAATCTTTCGAGATCAAATAACTTGAGTTGGCAATATTTGTTGTTTTATGAAGAACCTTGGCTTGTAGTTGTCATTGTACAACACAAATTAAGAATTGCTTTTGGACATATAAAATGATTTATATGAAACGATTATTACAATTTATAAAACGTCAACCGGTCCTGTTTGTACAAAGCAAAACTAAGTGTCAATAAATTCCCCTGATCAATGGCCTTCTTTAGTACTAAATGTAATATGTTAACACAAAGTGGTTTCAGTAGACACTTATCAATATGGTGCTTACAGACGTAGTACATGTAAAGTGCCACTAGGGTGTTATTTGGCAGTAAGTCTCAATGCCCTGACCTATGTGTGACTATTGTACAATATTACAAGTACAGTATTGTTCCATTGTGTCCCACTAGACAATGGCTGAATTTCAGATGTGCATGAGAAGGTATTTATCTGTATATCTGTTCAAGGGTTGGGGGTCAATACATATTCTGTCATTAACTCCATCCAATGTTCTTTTGATTGATGGTCTAGCAAACTCAAGCTATTTGAAATTAATGCATTTTATTTGGAATTATTTTCTAATCTTAACACTTGAAAAGACATTGTCACATCCCTGGCTGAACGTGTATTGACCCCCGACCCCACCACCACCACTTGCCACCCTAATGCTGAATCGGTGTGTAGTCTAGCGATGAACTGTGCAAGTGTATGCTTGAATGTTGGGCTTCCTCGAAACCAAACTCCACCCTCCATTTTGAAACCTTTTCAGCTTGCAAGGATCAGGGCTGGAAGGAACGGGACAAGAGGAAGCAACAGCGACACTCCCACCGCCTCAACTCACCGCAGGGCTGAACAGGAGCCCCGCCTCCCCTCCTCTGTTCAGTCTCTCCTTCTCGCTCTCCTGCATGCCTCTGTTTGTGTGTGATTGTGTCCATCTTGTCGCCTTGCCAATGGAAAGACCCCTAGCCCCCCTCGCCCTCTCTGTGTGTAAGGCTAAATTATCTTCACGTTTATAACTCATGGTTAAGATAAAAGAAAAGAAACTTTCCACAAAGCCCTTTTTATTTTTTATTATTTCTTTTAATGAAATACCTGTGATGTGTTTTGGGTTTTTTTGTGTGTGTGCGCGCGCGCAAAGTACGGAGAACATTGACTAGCCTGCACGATGCCCGAAGTAGACTCAGCATACTTGGTTTATTTCCCTGTCCTGTGTACATTTGTTGGTTTATGGCTCGTTGTTTTTATAGGGTACCAGGTTGTGATGACTTGCTCTTTCCTCATTCCCCTCGATTACTTTCATGGTCAGGATGTTTGTAAATGTCTCTGCTTTTTGATGATTAAAACTAGATTGTGTTGTAATAAAAATGTTTACTGTGATCCACTTATCATGGTGAATTTCTCTTTTAGTCAGTCATTTATATTAAATGTGTATGTTGGCATTGTTGTACATGTGTGTGTGTGTGTTGAGCCTAGTGCTGTTAAGCTGGACTAGAATCATACAAGTAATGGTGACATGCAAGCAAGGTTTTTTTTTTACTGCATATTTTAAATTGAATGACACTTATGTATTGACAATTGGTCAGGGATTTGAATATTTGCAGTTATTTTGCAGTACTGTTTATACATTTCTCATCCTTGCAATATCTGCTCTGAAAATGGTATACATCACTGCATAGTATTTCATTATTCTTGGATCCGTGGTAACTTGAAGGCTTAAATCGTCTGGTGTCCTACTTTTTAATTTGTTTTTTATTTTTGGGTTTTTACTTTCCCCCCTTTTGCCTCTTAAAGAAAAATAGACATGTGAAATTGAATAGTGTGTGTGTGTGTGTGTGTGTGTGTATATACACGTAGACAAGGGTATATACTGGTAATGCAACTAAATTGATATGTTTTTATATTACTACTTCAAACTAATCCCCCCCATACAATGAATCATGAATGTACTGTAGGTTTTTGGGTATATGCTCCAAACACATACGGCACTGTACTTTTTATAATGGTTTTGACGCATGCGTACATTGCTGGTTTATTGCTATTGTACCACCAATACAGGCCCACATATTCATTGTATGTATCGCCGCATATTCTCCAAAGGGGTGACTTGTACTGGGAACACCTTGGCAGTATTTTCTGATGTGATGCCTACGAGCGTAGCCCCCGGCTTTGTTGTGACCGTGGCGTTTGTGTTCCAAAGACATAGTAACTCAATCTATACTTGATTCTACTCGGATGTCAGTGAAAAGTGATCGGTGCTTAGGATAACCTGCTCACAGTAGCTTAAACCTTGTGATAGGTGGCGCTATGATTGGGAAAAGGTTGTTTTTTTATGGAAAAACTCAGGTGAAATGGAGGTGTTATTGTGTTTAAATCATGAACAAAAGAAATCTGGCTTCTAGACCAGTACCAAAGTAACCGTATTTGATCTTTTTTTTTTGTTAATAAAATGACTTTCTTAAAAAGCCTTTTTATTTTACTTTTTGTTAAACTAAGAACTCTGGGGAATGTTTCTTCTGTGTGAGTGAAGGTAGTTCCTTATGTATAATGGTCCCACGATTTTGTTTAACTTGTGTAGGTGTGAACATTTGAGGCCTCGCTTTCTGTAAAATCACCTCCAGTTGAACTTTTGTGGTTTCAGCAAACTAATTCAATAGGGTTTTTGAGTGAGCTTCAATATTATCATTCACTTTTCTGAAACGTTTTGTATTTTAGAGGCAGAACAAGGACAGTATAACATACCAGTCTACACATGCATTTTAACATATTTCCAAGAGTGGGCAAATGCAACCTGGCACAAGAATTTCCTTCGGGATTAATAGTTCTGTCTTATCTTAAAGTGAGAAACTTTTACCTTGAAGCACCATTTGTCAAAAGAGCAAATTGTAACCAAATAGTTATTGAACACAATTAGTCTATTTTTAAACCAATGGGTTTTCCATGATTTACACTTTGCAGCGGAATGGTTTCCAGGTTCTGATGGAATTCACCTGTGAAAGGTAAGTGACTGATATCCTGAAGAAGAAAACAGATCGAAGACTAATTCTTTTCAATTAACTCAATGAATACACCCTAGTATGATTATGGAGGATTGATATGCATACATGCAGACATTTGGATGTAATTACAAGTAAAAACCAACCCTACGGGGCAAAATAAATGGTTTGTATTTGGGGAAAAAACTGCTTTTTTTTGTATCAATGTTTTGAGTGTTGGTTTTAATATGGTTATATAACTCCTGTCCAAACCAAGTCATGAACTAGTATTTGTGGGTTTTTAGATGAAAGAAAAAGAACAAACGTATTTGTTACCAAATTCAAGCAGCATTTTTCATCATAATTTACAGTAAAAATTGAAATAAAGATGCGTGTAGAATAGCGGAACTAAATAATCCCTGTCACTGGGGCTCTGCCGGTTGTTCCAGGTGTAACACACCACAACTTCCGGTGCTTGTTCGGCTGGCGATGTTGAAATGTATCGCTGGCCGGTGATGCATTTTTATTTAACGCTTTAAATGGCAGCTTTAATAAACTTTCATAAAAGCGATAAAGCAATATAAGGTAAACCGCGGGATTAGCACACAGTCGTTCTGCTGAACTGTACTATGTTCAGGAAGATGGCGGAATTTGGTCCAGACTCCGGGGGACGCGTTAAGGTGTTGCACCTTATAGCCACACTATATACACATGTCTAATTGTAGCAATACTGTCGTTATAATACACTATAAAACTGATCACGTGTCTCCTTCTGTGTGTCCAGGGTGTGACCATCGTGAAGCCCATCGTTTTTGGGAATGTGGCGCGCTACTTTGGAAAGAAGAGGGAGGAGGACGGACACACACACCAGTGGTCTGTGTATGTGAAGCCCTACAGGAACGAGGTACCCCCTTACAATCCCCTACACTTCAACCAACCATCCCAGACTCCTATTGAAACTGATATTAAACCATTTGATTGACATGTTAGCCTGTCACCTGTCATTCCTTCAGGACATGTCTGCATATGTGAAGAAGATCCAGTTCAAACTGCACGAGAGTTACACCAACCCACTGAGAGGTGAGCCGACCCTTGCCGATAGGTTTCCGAGGTCGCTGGCTGCTATGCTGAAGTCACTGAAGGCTATTAACTGGTGTCTAACTGGTGATGTCTCTCAAATGCTTCCCAGTGGTGACCAAGCCACCGTATGAGATCACAGAGACCGGCTGGGGCGAGTTCGAGATCATCGTCAAGATCTTCTTCATTGATCCAAACGAGAGGCCGGTGAGTGCTGAAAAAACACACCGAGAGGGGCAGCAGTGACTCAGGAGGCAGAGGTTGCTGGTTCGATCCCCGACTCCTCTCCCTCTTAGCTAATTGTAGAAGTGTCCCTGAGCAAGACACCTTAACTAACCCTAGCTGCTACCGATGAGCTGGCTGTTGCCTTGCATTGTTGATACCGCCGTCGGTGGATGAATGGGTGAATGTGAGTTTTGCCTGGTGAGTGTCGTTGTGTGTGACATTCTGGCCTGCCGTGTGTTTTTAGGTGGCTCTGTACCACTTGCTGAAGCTGTTCCAGTCCGACTCCAGTGCCATGCCCAAGAAGACCGTGGTGTCGGAGTTCTACGATGAAATGGTACAGCAGCAGCAGCAGTTGCACGACTCGACACAAGCTCAACTATTCAATGTGTTAATAAGGCAGATGATGTGAGTTACAAGAGCTTGTCGGTGGTGAACTACAGAGTCACAACACGTCATCGTCTCCTCCTCTCAGATCTTCCAGGACCCCACGGCCATGATGCAGCAGCTGCTGACCACCTCCAGGCAGCTGACCCTCGGAGCGTACAAGCACGAGACAGAATGTACGCACGAGTATTCATTCACATGCACACACACACTACTCTCCGTGTGCACAGGTGCTCTCTATGCCGCAAAGGCTGCTCCCAATGTACTGTATATGTACATTGTATATGTATAGTGGTAATAATACAATTCCTTAGGCCCCGTTTAAACAGAGTGCTTATATGTGTACAAGCGCGCAAGCCTTTCTGTGTATGTACATATAATTTAGTAAACATTATGATCAGCCTCATGTGCACACACCACCGTATAATCATTCTAGAAGTATGCACGTTATAAATGCCTGTGCAATTGCAGATCTGCGTGTACATCCTGTGTTTACTGATGATTTATTTATTTATGTGTTGTTGTTGTTGTGTCATCCAGTCAGCGAGCTGGAGGTGAAAACGCGGGAGAAGCTGGAGGCGTCCAAGAAGCGGACGAGTCAGGAGATCACGGAGCTGAAGGACAAGCTGAAGGCCAGCAGGGAGAACATCAACCACCTGAAGACCGAGATCAAGAGGCTGGAGGAGGACGCCGACCACAAGGACCACTGAGGCCGGGGACACACACACACACACACACGCACACACAGGGAACACACACACACACACAGGGGGCACACACATACACGCACACACAAAGAAGCCCTCTTTGTGTTTTGCAAAAAAGACATTTGTGTGAAGGGAGTCGTATTTTTTCTTCATCTTTTCTTTTTCTACTATTCGACGGACTGTTTCATGTTTGGACAGCCATGCCCTCACAAGGAGGGAACATCTGGAGATGCCGTTGCAGATGCTTGTGTGTGATTTAAACTTGCCTCTTTGGCTAGTTCCAAGAACATGCCCCTATGCCCTGGGGAACTTGATTAGTTGAGGTGACCTTTAGGTGAAATCATTTTTAGTTGTTTCTTACTGTAATGACATTTTGTACAAAAAAATTGTATTGGGAATCACTTTGTCAGGAGGGTTTGTTTTTGTGATGCGTCAACATCAGCTTGAAATGGACTCTCGCTGATACTAGCTTGTCTACTTTATGGTATTTAACCGTATAATAAATTGGCAGGTAATCCCATCACTGCTTTTGAGGTCTGCATTTTATTCACAATTGTAAGTAATTCTGTGCATGAAAAATACTGAAGAATTTTTGCACTATACTGTATATATTTATGTCGTTCAAGGCCAACAAATGTTTGCTCTGTCATCCGTCACTGAACAAATATCCTATGTTAGAGTCCCACATGTTACTGTCAACTCTGAAGAATATGTTTAAAGTACAGGAGAGAGCTGCTTAACCAGATAAACCAGATGAAAAGGAAGGCTGCAGGAGAAATTAATTCAAGAATATGCCCGTGAAAGTGGAACAGACTGACGTGTGGGCCGGAGACGGGATATGATATACAAGATCCTGAGAAGGAAGACTAGTAAGAGCAGCAGATCAAAGTGGAGTTATTATGTATGAACATTTAAAAGAGTTTGAGCCGGAGTCCGGAGCGGACAGGAAAACGCAGCTCACTGGGAAAAAACGTTTCAAACCAGCAGGTAAAAAGATGGACGAAGAGAAGATGTGGAAAAAGGATCAGGAAAGACTTAAACGAGACAAAGAGCAGAAGTTTGGTGGTAGTGCATCGTCAAGGTTGGCGATGGGAGACGCTGAAACAGAGGTGGAGAGGACGACCTCGAGGAGAGAATCACTCGACGAATCTTCTCCGGTGCAGATAAAAGACGTCTTCAGACGGACCTTCAACTGGCTCAACGACAACCTGAAGGCACGCAACAGGAGGAAGATCCAGAGGACCTACATGCGGGAGAAGACGGAGGGTGGAGAACTCTACGTGAAAGGTAAGCCATCCATCCCAACAGTCAATCATCAGCATTGTCGTTTACCATGTCAACACCACAACTGTAGCTCCTACTGACCATGCTGTCCTTTTCTGGGCACGGGGCGGTGTGGTGGTGGGTCACGGTGCAGGACGCAGGGTCTTCGCCGCCGGGATGATCAAGTTGAGGGCCGAGAGGGAGCGGGAGAAGCGAGAGGCGCTGCAGCAGCTGGAGTACACCCGAGTGGAATTGGAGAGGAAGATGCAGAAGTACTTGGTGGGGAAACGCGCTGAGGAGGAGGCCCGCCGGCACCGTGTGGACAAGGAGAGACGTGATGACACTCGATACGACGACGCAGACTTTAAAGACGCAGCCCGATTAATTGATTAACAGTACTTGCCATTGTTTAGCATATTGTATGTTCTTAGATGTTGGTAATGCGCTATTATGCAGGCAACCTAGCAATTATGAAACGTGTTCTATTGACCTTGCAATTATGAATGCTTGAAACCTTTGGCAGATGCTTTTATCCAGAGCAACTTACAATAAGTACATTTGTTGAATGAGACTAAATATCGCATACATAAAGATAAGAATAGAACAGCTTTTGAGCATTCACAATTTCAAGGTTAATCCGATGGTCATTTACTGTGTTGTTTACTGTCCAGCGAGGGGGGCAAATGAGCTTTGTTGGCAAGATATGGACAATGAAAAATGTATCGTGTACATTTTATAATGAAGCATATAATGATCCTATAATGCATCATTATAAAATGTACACATATACCCACATATACCCATCTATCTATTGCAGACCTTGTTCATTAATGAGCCTCGTTAAGTGATGATGTACTGGAATAAAACCTTATTCATTCATTCGTTCATTTGTTCATGTATTCATTCATTCAAACAATGTTAATTTTTCTGCTTGCTGTGTTGTGAGTTTGTTACATACAAACACGCACCTGTCACCAACCAACAATATAGGAAACACACATAGAAGCATAGAATAGAAGTGGAGCATAGAAGCAGAAAATGCTAATTAGTCACGTGTGTATTTGCTGGAGGCCCGGATCAAGAGGTGGACAGGATATCCTCGCCCTGCAGAGAATGACCCAGCCACCCAGACATTATAACAATGTGTCGAGTTTTTTGTACATTTATTTATGTACATTTATGAAAATAAAATCTAATATATTCTCATGGTCTGGTCTTTCATTCTTGTGATGGTGAATCAATATCATTTTTCATCATTTATTTTATTTAAATCCTCGGAAAACACATTGAGGGAGAACCCTCATGAACGCTGTGTCTCCGGCGTGGGCGTGTCTCCGGAGCTCGGCCCCGTCCCGGCCTCAGGGCAGCGGGCCGACGGTGGGCGTGTCTCCGGAGCTCGGCGCGGTTCCGGCCCCACGGCAGCGGGCCGACGGTGGGCGTGTCCCCCGAAGCTCGGCACGGTTCCGGCCTCACGGTAGCGGGCCGACATTTTTTTTGTGAGTCAGCGGGCCGACGGCGGCGTGGACGCGGTGGACGAGCTAACGGGTTTCAACGTAAAAGTACCTATTGTGATTTAATTTGACTCGAATGTCGCCGTGTCATTGCTATCATGCATTGCGTGCCGTCTCTGGCGGATACTACGAGGATAATGCTAACAATAATAATGACGCTAATGCGCATGCGAACAATGAGCTCGAGCGCGCCTTTTTGGGGATTAATTGAAACCGAAGATTGGTTTCCGCGACACGCAACTTATGCTCATCGTGATAATAATGATAGAATTGTGTTTTACTTCTTTATGTATTATTAACCTATTCGTTTACGTGTAGGCTACTACTGTTGTATTCTCCCGTGAACTCCGGTTCAATTGGCCGGAGTTAACGTCGTTAAGTTTAGAATATTCTAGCTTAGTTATCTAGCTAGCTGGTAACGTTAGTTAGACTAGCCTTAGTAGTAGTTAGCACTTTCACTCACAACATGCAGAACATCATTCATTCATTCAGTCAGTCATTGGAAGGCCAAAGACTCCCAGAACACACACCATACACCAAGTGAACAATGGTAATTTATGGTAATAGTTTAATGACATTATTGACAATATGTAAATCCTTCTCCACAGGTGCTTAGATCCACGTTATCACCTCTCACTGCTCTGTGCTATAATGTGAGTATAACTTTGCCTTTATAAGGAAAAGTTATAGGCCTACTCTATTACTAATGAATAATACACTTGCTGAACACACACACAGAGAGAGAGAGAGAGATGAATCTGCATGAATCTACTGACTGCAGACTTTGAATTCATTTGCAAATAACGTTTGAAAAAAACTCCAGTGTCCAGCTGTGTGTATTTTGGGATTGGTGCAACCCTTTAATAATTGCCATATATAAATGACGTTGAATTGTAATCTTTCATTATTATTTGATAATAAACAACGTTCTATATCAACAGCAATGTTTCACATCGTTGAGTTCATCGTGTCGGCGGAGACCAAGATAGTGCCGGCGTCCTGGGTGTGGGACGGCATGAGCTACTGGCCCCCCTACAGCTCCCGGGAGCGGTGCACCCGGGCCGTCATGCGGGCCGAGACCCCCGACAACCTCTGGAGCAGCTACGACGTGCGCATCCGCTGCACCAGGGGTGGGAGCACCGCTTGTACTGAACCATGTCTTCGATGTGTGCTCAGCCATGTCCTTCATTCATTATTTCTACACAGAAACGTACAGCGAGGCGAGACTCAGTCAATCCGATGTCCAAACCGACAGCCAGGAATTTTCGCCAGCGTACCAGAAGAGAGAAGGAAGGTAAAACGATGCTTAAACGGCCAAAAGATGTTTATTTGTATGTATATAGTGCTTACAAGGTAGATAACACACTTGGGACACTTGTGCAAGTGTGACCCAGCACACTGTTTCCACAATCATCCAAATGCTGAACCCTATGGGCTCATGATGACCACATGCATGTTTTATTTCTTGACTGTGAGAGTGAAAATATGAGCTGCTTGGCTCCCCTTGTCCACCCGTCCAACAGGTGTAACAAAAGGTTGATGGTGTGGGAGCAGGAGGAGGAGGAGCTCCAACAACAGTTCAAGAGGAGGACTCTGGGAGGAGAGAAGCCTCTTCCTACTCCTCTCATGATTCCACTACCCTCCTCTTCCGCGACACCGGCCGTCCACGCCTCGCCTCCGACGCACGATCTGGCCAATGATCGTAAGTCAGTGATGAAGCTGCATTTAAGGGTTATTAAATAACAACCTATTGGCTAAACCATTCATATGTGTGTTGTCGTGGGTCTTCTGCTTCTGTACCCTCAGCCGTCATCCAGGAGATCCTGACCAAACTGGAGACGATAGAGAAGCACCAGCTGCTGATCCTGAGGCATCTCCAGAAGTGTTCCCCGGAGCAGCAACAGCAGCAGCAGCAGCCGGCGGAAGTGCCAGATGTGGATCTCCCCGTCCCCGTTACCTCTCAGGGCCAGCTGAGCCGGGTGGAGGAGGCCATCGTATTGCAGCCGGACTTGAAGAGGAAGCTGGTATTGGCAACTCATCCCTGACGTAGTAGATAGAGGTGTTCATGCCTTGGGCTTCCCATTGTATATTCATGGCTGCATTATGGTTGTCAGATCGTGTATTTTGGAATGATTGGGGGGATGACGGTGAAGGAAACGGTGTGGCGCGTCCTGACCAAGATGCTGACCAACAACTTTGCAAAGAAAGTCAACTGGAGGGGAGCCAATGGGAAGCAAGCGTTTGAGCCGCTCGCACTGAAAGGCATCCTTTTAAGTAAGTTATTGTTAACTCTGCAGCTGTATTTGAACACCCGTTAGAGGGTGTAGCTCGTTAAGGTGATATTGACAGTAGGCTTTGTAAACCGTCTTATAGAGATTGCCAGCTGTCAATTGACTCTCTCTTTCTCTCTCCTCTGATAGGTGCGGTGCGGAGGAACAGTCTGACGTCGGAGGCCACCGATGGCGAGATAGAGCGCTACGCCAAACGGTGGCTGCAGCTGGCGACCGACCGGGACGGAGGAAGGCGGGAGCGCCAGAAGAGAAAAGAAATGAACGTGTTAAATTAGTTTTCATAAGCCAGCCCCCCCACCCCCATGACTTTTTTTAAATAAAGTAGAATTCCTAAGAAAGTTCTGTTTCTCTCAATTGTCTCGTAGGGCTCATTGATGTGTAAAGCAGTGACAGGGAACTCTGGTAGTTGATGCGCCAGTACAGGTAATGGTTTGAGAGTGAGTGAAAGCTAACCCTTCGATAGTATAAGTATATATAGTATTTACAAAATAAATAGAATGAACAGACAACAATAAAACTACAGAGGAATATTGGTTATGGAGTAAAGAATGGTCTGCTATTGTTGACTGTGACTCCATTTAATTTAATTAAACTGAGTCACATTTAACCTCCCCCACCCCAGAGGCTGTTTATGTGTAGTTTGGACAAAACACAGGATTACATTAGTGAGATGTGGTGGATGTTGTCCATCAGCTGATTTGAATTATACATTTCATTACAGTTATGACCCATAGTTCCATTGATTTCATGTGATTATATTTCTGTTCATGATCTTTTAATATTTGCCGTAATATGGTATTCTCCCAACAATCTCAAACGATGTACTTTGAGTTCAGAAATGTACTTGGTAACATATTACTCATCATCATCATAATACTCTAGTTACAAACAGTATTTAAGTTAAATAAATCCCTTTCTGGTCCAGCTCCATTTCGTATTCGTAGCGACAAACGTGTCCCACTTCTCCTGCCACCTGGCCAGGCCGGCCTCCTTCAGGTGGGGTGGCAGAGAGCTGTATCTGGAGGGAGGGGGAGGGGGGGGTGGAGGGGCAGCATTACTTTAACATACACGTAGGTTGTGGGAATGGGACAAATACAACAACTAACTTGTGGTTAGCGCTTAAGGTAAGCATGGAGTGTGTGTGGTTGGTGGCTGATTAGAGTCTGGGTCTGGGTGAGGCTGCACAAACCAGCCACCAACCATACACACACACACTTAGGCTGTTCCTTAAGGTCACTACATGATGTTACTGGTTGTTACTTTGCTTATTACGTGTATGTGTAGTTACAAGGACACTGTAATGTAAAGTGTGGCCAGAGATTCTCACTTTATAGAATTGGTGGCCAATTCCTTGAGGGTTCCCAGGTTGGCCTTGAAGCCTCCGATGCCCACGAAGGCTTGGTAGAAGTCGTAGGAAAGCCCGGTGTTGCCGAACAGCGATGGGTCATCGGAGCTGATCACCAGGGGGTGGCCCTCGGACATCAGCACAGCTGCAGGATGGTTCCGGAGGTCCGACACCAACTTCAGCACCTACAGATCAGACACGGTAAAAACAAAACAAAAAAAGAACACATATGCATTGACTGTTCTCTGTCTGGGCACAATGTGGGCTTTAAACCTGGCAATCCAAGGATTTGTTAACTTGAACTACGCTTTAGACCTACTGTGTGGTACGACCTAACCTGGTTGGAGATGGGGCAGAGCTCCACCGCCACGTTCCCCACCCGGGACAGCTCCTTGGCTAGTGGGTGGTGTGCCAGGGCGTAGCCGTGTCCGATGCGTGTGGTGTTGAACAGCAGGGCGTCCAGCATGTTCTCGTCCACATCCGTGCCTTTCTCATCTGCATGCATGTTAAGTATACACATGTGCAGTAAGAACCACAGTCCATGAATGTGTTCACAGTAGCAAATGCCAGGGGCGTGTCCACGGGGTGGCGTTGGGTGGCACATGCCCTCCATTTTCATTGTCACTTTTTAATTCTGATGACTGTGAGCCCATAATTCCCAGTCTGGGATACATAAAGTACATTTTAGAGAGAACCCACCTGTCTCCCCTGCATGGAAGAAGTAAGGTAGAACCAGCCCAAGGTTTTTCGGCAGCATCAGGGCATCCCGGAAGTACCACAGATTCCTGCCAGTGTCCTCCCTGCCCACCTTCAAAGCACACCAGTTACTGGGTTTGCACAAGGTACAAGGTTTTAAAAGCGCAGAATACGGTGTAAATAGGGACTGAAATGGTCCTCTGTGGGTTAATAAGGGACGTGATTAAGCTCACCAAGTCAAATCCTGTGACCACATCCGGGAAATCTCTCTGCAGCTGGATGGCTTCCATCACGGCAGCCTTGACCTGCGACACGCTCAGAGCCCTGGTGGAGAAATGCAAACATAAGGCTGATCGTACTGCTCCGATTCATGACGTCACAATAGAACTAGTTCTGCGGATGTGGCCGCCACTGTGTGTGCGTCGTACCTATTAACACTGACTATAATACGAGTTCCCAGGAAGTCCGGGTGATCTTCCACAAACTGCTGTGTCACCTCCTGAAACGTCTTCAGGTACCAGACCTTATCGTGCACGCTTCCATCCAGCTCGTATGTCTGCGACAGAGGAAGGCGCCTGTTGGGCAACTTAAAAACAAAAAGAAACAATTGAAAGAACATCTGGTTGGTGGCAAACTCACCTTTGCCAGCCCACTCCTGAGTTCCAGGTACATAATGTTGTCTCTGTGCAGCTCCTCGAGGCCCTGGTACAGGTAGTCCCTGAGGACAGGCGCGTGGGTGATGAGACCAGACGTTACGACGAATTTCTTCTCAAACTTCTCCCAGACCACGTCTTGACTGGGGTACGCCGCCTCTGGGTCCTCGGTGAACAAGGTGAGGTTCTGTATCAAACTGACACCACGTTCAATTAGACGAGTTGCGGTTGTAGTCCAGCGTGAACCAAGCATGCCGACAGCTTTGGTACCAACCTGTTATCAAAGGGCGCGGGGTCTCCCATGCCCGCTCGCAGGGTCTCCAGTAGCTGCCAGTAGAAGCAGTCCCAGCGGGGGAAGGGGTACCGGGTGGAGAACACGAAGCGCACCGACTGGTCCCTCGTGAAGCAAATGTAGCAGTGGGGTCTGTAGGTGACGTTTCTCACCAGCCAGTCCACGCCCACCAGGGTGGAGCTATGGATGTGGAGGGCCCCACCTGGATGGAGCCCAGAGAGAAACCATATGGACTTGGGACACAATTCTGGTTTGGTTCATCTTGTCTGCCATGACAGCTCACCTTTGGGCATCTTTTGAAGCAGGCTGAAGATGGGACTCGCTTCGATGAGCGGCTTGGCCTTGAAGAAGTGGACGGCTGGGGGGAATGCCGGCCGGGACATCTCCCACTCTTTCATCCCTCTGAGGCGAGCGTCGAGTCTCTGCTCCGCAGCCGTCAGCATCACCCTGCCCCCTATCTGCCTGGAGGTCTCCTGGCGTATGAGCGTGTCCCTCTGGGAGGGGTCGGGGGCTGTGTGGCACCCTGCCCCGAAGCAGAGGAGGAAGAGGAACCCCCAGTGGGTGGGCATCATAACCCAGAGGCCTCCTCCTCGCACTGAAATCACCATGTCCTTAAATGACCATGACTTTAGGTTCCACTAGAGGGCGCCGTCTTGCCGTTGCTCCTTGGAACACCTTCTGTAAAAGGAGCATGTTGTTTTCATTGTGTGCTGTGTGAAGATGGGAATTTAAATCAAATTAAATCCTTGAAGTGTCGGACAGCTTTCTCTTCTGGAGGCCTCGTCCAGCTGAACAACTCGTGGACAACATTTACATTTACATTTAGGGCATTTGGCAGATGCTTTTATCCAAAGCGACTTACAAAGACAACACAAACGGTGCTAAAGCATGTTAGTCACTCTGCAATAGTAATACTCCTCTAATAATACAACCGATAACCTGTTTCAAGTAGCAGGTTAGGATCTGTTTACGTTTAAACCATAGACTGTAAACCAGAACTCTGACTCAGATGAATGTTTTGTTGAACTGTTTTGAGTTTGTTTCACAGGCTGATTTCAATCTCAACCAACATATTCACTCAATCTCAAAGCTGAAAAACGTGCGTTCATCTATCGCTGCCTGAAAACGTGATCGATCAAGGAATTCCCAAGCTGTCATTGCTATTGCAGTGCTTTTATTGGGGCCTCGGAGGCTCGTGCCTATGGAGGTGCCACTTGTGGAGGTCTTGTCTGCAGCCTCTTAAAATATGACCGAACATATCTAGTTAACCTGCAAATCCAGCTTCTTGAAACAGTACAAAAAGTATACAAGGGTTAACTTGGGATGTTAAAAAAGAAAGTCATTTAAATTTGACAGAAATATAAAAAATAACAGTGTGCAGGTCTCACTGTGAACACCATTTCTATGTGAGTGATGACCAAAAAGTAAAATACTAAAACACTATTTCTAACACAATTCAAACAAACTGTGGCCAGGGTCTGTAAAAAAATCTGACATTTGAAGCAATGACTCAAAGAACAAAGAAACTCCTGAACTATTTCCCCAGAACTCTGAATATATGTTGAATATCGTCTCTACTTACATATGTATGGTTCAGCTTGCTCATAACCCTCGCACAATCGTCTACGGCACTGGAAACTCCAGCGACTGAGCCAAATGCTCAGAGGATCGGGTAATCAGGGCATTTTCTCCCATTCACCGGTGACCATGTGACCAGCTAATAGAGGGAACTCCTTTATTAGCTGGTCACATGGTCACCGGTGAATTACCACGTTGACCAAGTAGAACGGACATACTTGCATGTTATAGCTGACTCATTCTTTCAATAAGTAGGCTAAATAAGAAATAAAGACCAGGAGTTTATCATGTTTTCAACTTTATCATTACACATTTTCACAATATAAACATATACAGATGGAGACAGTCAAGAACAATGATAATTTAACAACGCATCTGGAGTCCTGATATACATACAGTGCAACCTCAGTCACACGTCCGATACAATATGTAATGTACGATAAATGTAACATTAATAAATTAACTTTTTACTTCATTCAGTGATTGGTCGGAGCAGACGTAAGACAATGTTCCATGCAATTTGCAATGAGGGGCCAAGGGATAATGGACCAATTGTTAAAGAAGCAACGTAATATGTCATTCTAATTATCTAATCAGAGCCTGAAATGTTAAACATCCAACCAATCACACCGTCCCTGACTAAGCAGTGTAAGCACAATACACAAGTCACTGCAAAAACCGTTATATTATCTCCTCACCAAACCTCAAGTCTCTCCGTTCTTTAGTTGCACAGACAAACGTTACAGCAATACGTCACACAACAAACATGTACCTCATTTGGAATTGAATAGGAATATAACTATGATAGACTCAGGAATGGGATATTTTACACCACAAAATATAAAACAAAATGGAGACTCTAAAAGCAACTCAGTCCATGAACTTGCGGTTGGGGTTGGCACCGAACAGAGACACCCGGACTTCAGGCATCATCTGAAACACACAAAACATGTGGTTAGAACTTCTTACAACGTACAGATAGGCATCTGTAGCAACCAGTATACAGCTGATTAAAGATGGCATGACCCAGACAAACAACAGCAAAAGTTCTTGCATCATAATCCGTCCAAAATTCAATTGTGGACATTCCACAATTGCCTGAGAGATTGAAATCTGCCTTAGTGAACGGGAAACTCCAGTTTAACAAAGTCGCAGGGGCGCCCCGGTGGCTCACCGGGTTAAGGCGTGCCCTTTGCTGCATGTCTTCCCCTATCTCTCCCACCTTTCCTGTCCACATACTGTCCTCTACAATAAAGCTGAAAAAATGCCCTCCAAAAAATAAATAAATAAATAAAAAACAAAGTCGCAGCACCACTCAGATGCTAGCTCTGCTCTGCAAGCGTGTGCCTACAGCACCTTCAGGCTGAACGTACCTGCTGGGCCATGAGGTCCAGCCTGCTCTCCAGGGTGTTGGACACTTTGATGTTCCCCCGGGCGTTGTACAGCTCAATACCTCCAGCGCTGCAGAGAGAGGACCACAACACATCACTGGGGTCAGTAACAACTCCAGTGCCATTTTATAGATTAGAAATGCAAAAATGGTCGATACATTAACAGACAATGGGAATAATCACTAGTGGAAAAAAATACCTACTTTTAGGTGGAAACAAAACAGGTAAAATACTCAATGGCCCCAATCGACATCCGGTGAAGTGTGTGAGAGCGATCGACTGATTTGATTTTCCTAACTGCGCCTAACCAGCCATCAATGGTCGCTCTGGTGTTGTGAGGTGCTGCTGGAGGGCCGTGAACCAACTATCATTAACCCTAACCTTGTTTAGCGACATTAACTGTCGACTTGTGCTCCTGAAGACCGTGAAGACAATTATCTAACAGGTTTTGTTCAGCTAGCAATTTTTTGCCAAACAAGGCAGCAATATGGAGGAGAAATGTAGTTATAGTCTAGGGGATAAGCACAACAATTGAGCATTTTATGAGAAAAGCATGACATTTCTAACATAGTCAGTGCATACCATAAGGTTTATTTTCAGATGTGGAGGGAAGTCAGATTTGACCTGTGAGGACCGTGAGAGGTCAAATTCAAGATGAGAGAAGATATAAGCAGTAAGTGAAAATCTTATGTGCAAAACGCCTGAAAGCCGACAGCAGTTATAAAAGAATATAAAATAGAAATAGAATAGAAATTCAAAGCAAAAAACTATGTTAAAAAGTTACAAAAAATATCAAGGGGATCAATACAAATATAAATCAATGTAATAAAATATACATTGTTATATGCTGACATTAATATC
>PIJE02000490.1:136879-234379 GCA_002895965.2 Coryphaenoides rupestris
ATTTGCAAATTACTGAGACAGCTTAGGTCAATTTCTACCTTGATCTTGACCTAAATGCATTTTCTTGAATTCTGGCGATCTCAAAAGTATCACCAAATGAATGGGCATCCCCAATTTAGTTGGAAATGACACCTTAAATGTTTTTCTACACTGTTTGGTTCCAAAATTAAGCGTGTTTGAACATTGACCCGACTGGACTGAAGTGACAATAAAAATACTTGAAACTTGAAACATACATCTCTGGGGAGAGGTAGTTGTCCTGGTCAATGCGGACCTCCAGGGTGGTCTTCACTGCATCCTTGTAGGCCGGAATGCTCCTCTGAATAGAAGCCTGGATAGAAAAAAACCCCACCAGTTTGTTACTTTCCAGAAACCCAAGATATGGCTCATGACTCAAATCCAACATAGTGTCACCCACCTGCACCAACTGGAGGTCTTGCTTGCGACAGCGAATGGTCACTTTGCTCTCCAGAAGTTGAAAGAATCCCTGTTGTTCAAAAAAATAACATTCCATACCAGGTATATGGGGGTTTAACATGACATCAAGCACATTCCAATGCGCCATCTTTGGTCCTGAGGGACCAAGATGGCGGCTTAGCTCGTCCAGTACCATGAAGGTCACAGGTCATCTCTGCAAGTGCAACCACACGGTGGTGGTGGACGTACAGACCTGTAGGATGAGGCCGTCCATCAAGGCTGGGTATCTTGCCGGGTCCTTAGCAACGGTCCCTAACCGCTCACGTGCCTCATTCAGCATTTCCTGAGGACCATAAATAAATAAAAACAAACAAGGATCTGAATGAGGAAGAAACAAAACATGACATGTGTGTTGCCAGGCAGCGTTTGTTGCGTTCTAGACGCAACAGGTGGGGTTTCCTTACCGAGATCATATCGTCACGCGCCTTCAGCACTTTGAGGCGGGCCTGGTTCATCAGGTTGGACATCTGACTGGAGACGGGGAACACACACACAACATCTTAAGGGAGGAACGTGGAATTCAGGAGGCAAACAGCGCCACCGTCTGGCATCACTGGCTCATGGTCCGTACTTGCCCACAATTGATACATTGTACGTCCACAACGATGATGATGAGGAGTAAATACAATTATGGAAACCCCCCGCCCCCCCGAGAGAGAGGAAGTTAAGGACACCAGACGTCCCGACATGACTCACATTTTCTTCTGCTGCTCAATCTGCTTCTCCTTCTTCTCATAATACTCCATGATCTTTAAGCGCTGCGTCTGCACCAGGCGGCCCTTCTCAATGTTGAACTCCTCCTCTGCCTGCGAGAGGAGACACACGCACACAAACGTGGACATTTTGAGAAAAATACCAAGTTATATACATCTACTGTTGTTCAGACCAACTGGTGGTGTGATTTTATATATATATTATAGCTACTATAACCTATATAGTCACACTTGCGAACAACGCACCCCGGTAAACTTGAGGAGCTCGCTGTCGCTGAGGAGGGACCGCAGCCCAAGCAAGCAAGAATTAACTTGCTTGCTTGGGCTTACCAGCTGCTCGCCAAAAACTAATTACAGAGAAACTAGCAAATTTCATCTGCAACGATATGAGGCCTATTAACGTTGTGATGGGAGATGGGTTTAGAGCTTTCGTCGCCGAGCTGCTGCCAAGATACGTAGTGCCTACCAACGTCACAATGACAATGAAAATTGTGAAACTCTACGATACCACTAAAGAGAACATCATAAAAATTATAAGTGGAAAAAGAATCGCTCTGACCACAGATGGGTGGACCTCACCAGCCACGGAAGCATATGTGAATTTGCACATTTAAATAACTTCCTAAAATCTAAAAATAGCAATATTGCTGGGCTATTTCTGGTTGCCTGATTATATTCTAATGGCCTCTTCAAAATATTCTAGAGACTATTCTAGTTTTACATTGTAAAGATTATATCTTGAAGTTTGTTCCTTCTAAAAAAAAAATCATTATGTCCAGTGCAGTGTTTTGTCAATAAAATACAATGCACAATGAATTCATTCAAGTCAACGTTTTTTCATTTTATGCCTAAACTTGGTAATTACAACATTAAATCACCTGTTGGTATTGTAATATTAATGGTATTATTTTGTGTTGTACTGTGGTTGAGTTGGACTGCCCTCTAGTGGACAAAACGTGCATAAGAACCTCACGCATAGTACAGTGGGCAATAGGTACATATTAATTGGCTAAAAAGTCAATAAAATCATAACAAATTCGAATATATTCGAATTTCATTTCATAAAATTGAAATGAAATTCCAATGGAAATTTAGGAGAGAACTTAAAGCCCTATTCGGTACCTTGGCGTCAATCTCCTCGGCCTTCTCATTGGCCTCCTGCTCGATGAAGGCCATCATGTGCTTGATCTGGAACCCAGGGATACATTAAAAGGTTAAACCAGACCAGCGCTATTGTGGTTTAACCCAGAGATACATTACACCTGACCAACGCTTTGTGTTTCACCCAGGGATACATAAGCATCACACTTTTATGCTTTCAGGTGCCATGAAAGGTGATGCATGTCAAAAAATAAATAGCAAAATATAAGGCTATCAATCGGTCAAGCATTCTTTGACCGTTCCTCACACCTTGGCATGGAATGTGTGTGTGTGTGTGTGTGTCTTTTTAAAGAATTGTCACTGTGCATTGAACTAATCTTCAAACATCTCATTCAAATGGCATGAGTGGGTCATGTGACCACTGGTGGGACAGCACGGCCTGCATCTGCAATAGTTTTTAAACCTGCACGTTGTTGCCTCTGCATCTGGAAATAACGTGATGTAATATCGTTGTTACGACGGAATGGATCAACGCTACGACACAAGGACCTTGCGATGTAATTAATATTAATACACAACGTTGCGCACACACACACACACACACTGTAGGGCTCCGTGTGTCAATGTCACACTCGAGATGCAGGCTTAGCAGGCTTAGCAGGCCACCCGAGCTCGTACATATGAAGATATAACGATATAATGCGTGTTGTGTTAATAAGGTTCATTGGAGTTACCTGCTTCTGGACGTCGGCATCGCTGAGCGCCATGGTTAGAGGTCCTCTAGGCCTGGGAGGAAGACAAAACGCGCTACGTTATCACCATCTGAACAAACGTCGCTCGTCAAACTCTCTATTAGCCTAGAATATAATATACATCAACATTTATGTCATGTATATTACCTGGGATGGGATGTGAGGTGAATTAAAAGCCGCAGCAGTCGTGACTCGTAGAGAGACGTCGAGGGGGAGGGGGGGAATCAGCTGATCTGGTGTCACGTGACGCGCAGACTTCCGCATCGAGGACCAATCAGGTGCGCTCAAAAAAATTTCCGAGCAACATTCATTTATTGTATTCCATCCTAACAGGCGCACACATTAGTTTTTTATGTCGTAAATGAATACGGATTAATTATAAAATGTTGCGTTGCGTAGCACGTGTTGTATTCTAATGTCGTATTCTATGTCATATTCTATATCATCAACCAAACGAAGCTTTAAATCCTAAAACTTTATTGTCAATTTAATAAACAATTTGTTAAGCTGTTTACTCTTTAGCTGCATTGTTACAGCTAGTTAAATTGACTAATTACTGTATATATTATATCTTTTTATGTTATACCTAACTCTCTGCAGCCCATTGGTGTGTGTGTGAGAGAGAGAGAGAGAGAGCGAGAGTGTGACCAGGGCAGTGTTGTAGGCGTATGCAGCATGCCTGCTGTCTAGCTGCCCCTCTGCTCCTCCTGCTGTGTGTGTCTGGTGGTGCCTCCTCTGCTCGCTGTTCTACACCACCTGTCTCCCAGCCCAGCAGCTCATTCAGTGAGCCGTCCTCAAGCAGGTGCACAGGTAGACCTATTTAATATTGTTCTTGTCTGTCTGTCTGTCTGTGTCTGTCTGTCCCTTTGAACAAAATCTGGCCTCATCCACAGCAGACTTTGTTTTGTGATTTGTCTTTTACAATTAATCAACCTGGAAGAAAAGTGATATGTTCAAGTCATAATAGTGTTATTATATGTTGATTTAATTGCATTAATACCATTTGTAGTTATAGGTCATTAAAAGGTCACGTGACTACCTCAATGTAGCGCCGGCTAACATCCAACCCCCTATAAATTAAGGTGTAAAGGAGAAGATCTGAGTTGGTTTTATGAACTTTTATTCAGGGATTTTTCCTATTTTGTTGTTATTTTCTCAACACTTCTTGCTTCCTTACAGCCTGACCTTGCCTTAACTCTGATTGGCTGTGTGGGGTCACCAATATGTCTTGTTCTGGGACACTTGTGTCCCCAGTGTGGTGTCACGCGTGTGTGTCTGTCCCTCTATAAAGAGTGCACTGATTGCATCCCGGGAACCAAGACAGCTCTTTGTTTTTGCCAAGATCAATGGGAATCCAATTACCCAAGTAGGCCAACAGGCAAATAAGATCACAGTCATGGTTGAAATGCTTTGTTGTTGTTTTTAAACTAGATAACTAAGCAACCGTCTGCAGTCAATTTGAGTGCAACTTGCCAGTTTAACTGTTTCAAACACATCTCTGCCACCCATGGGACCCACCCTCCTCCGTGAGGCTGCAGCCTATTGGCTTGCAGGACTGCCAGTTTACACATGACAATATGCAAAGTCACACCCTAAGAAAGGCTTTGCAGTGTAATTAGTGGCATGAGGCATGACCCTCTATTTTAAACAACAAACTATTAATATTGAAATTAAAAAGAACAATGTCAAAAGTAGAGTGTTGTAGGTCGAGAATTGTATTCATTGGTTTATTACATAACGTTTTAAATGATTATTATTCTGGATGCTTTGACATGGTGGGTTATGTTTGGTATAAACAATTGATTTGTATTTATATGTCCAGGCTGAGATAGCAGTGGGTTAAGATGTAAATCAGTGCTACTGCTGTGATCGCAAACACAAAGACCTTTTTAAAGTCGTCACTAAATACAAGCTGAAGAACATTACACATCCATAGGGGATGTAATGTTAGCCGGCTTGGATCAAAGCGTCTTACTACACACTCATGGTGCAGAGTTTCACGAGCTACCGTGCAACCTATAGTGTGAACAACATGGCGGTACAGTGCGGAGAACAAGTGTTGAAAATATCTATTTCTGGGCTTATAGGGTTGTAAATATTTTCCACCAACACAGTTGACACAGGGCACAGTGGGTGAGAACAGAAGAGAACCCGTTTTATTACACCGGACGTGTGTCTGTAAAAGATTTATTAAAACAAACTTCTGGGGTATATATTCTTCTGGGGTCAATACTTTGAAAAATATTGGCCTCAAATTGTCAAATTTTGTCTCTATTTTTGAATTTCACCAGTGTTCTCTGGTATCCTTCCTCTTGACCGCTGCCCATGCCATGCGTCATGGTGGATCCCTGGAATGGCTTCCACTCTCTGGTGGTGGAGGAGGGACACGTATATAGTGGCCGGAGATAGAAAGATATGCAGGGACAGGGCTATATATAGCCTGCTGCCACACACGGAAACGCCTGCGCAACTTTTTCCGACGTGAACACGTGTGCTTGTGTCTCGCACCTCGGCTGCTCATGACATGAACGACATGCAACAAAAGAACTTTGATGGGAAAGCATGCGATACTGAAATTATATCGAAACAATATAAAAAAACGTGTTTTTCCTCATTGCCCTATTGCCATTTCTATAACCATTTTATCATTGTTATATAACTATTATTGCTGATACAATATATATTGTGATTCTGTAAATATTGCGATTCTTTAAATATTGGGATATGATATGATATCTTTTTTTAACATTGGGGTTTGGGTTGTTAGGTCCAAGTCATGCTTTTAATGAGTAGATCTCTCTCTTGACATGTTGCTGGGCTTTCTCTCTGCAGCACGTCCAGCCTTCACTCTGGAGGGCAAGGCTCCACCGCCGACCACCAGCAGGGGGGACGGAGGCCCCGGTGTGGGGGCCTCTCCTCCCCTGTCTGGAGCGTCCAGCGGCCCCAGTGTGGGGGCCTCTCCTCCCCTGTCTGGAGCGTCTAGCAGCCCAGAGTGGCTCACCGCCGGCCCCTCCACCTTGCCGCTGAGCCAGGCCGACCCTGTCCTCCCCCCGGGCCCCTGGCAGAGCGAGAGCCTGCTGGCCGAGTCCTGGTCCACTGTGGGGGACGTGGTGGACCCAGAGGACGCCAGGAGCCTGGACGGCAGCAACGGGGCGGTGCTGCTGCTGGCCAGTGAGGAGAGCCGCTGCTCCCCCTCTGACATGGTCCACCTGGAGCGGGAGGATGTCGAGATGCTGGAGGAGGAGGAGGAGATGGAGACGGATGAGGAGGCAGAGGAGGTGGAAACCACCGGAGTGGAGGAAGAGGACGAGATGCAGAGCAGCCTTTTAAGCATGTTGGGTGGGGAGCGGGAGTTGGAGGAGCTCCGTCGTGAGGAGGAGGAGGAGGAGGAGGAGGAGGAGGAGGAGCAGCAGCAGCAGCAGCACCTCCCCCCATCCAGCGCCCAGCTCCTGGTGGCGGCAGCTGAGGATGCGCTGCGTGCCCGCGCCGCCCACCACCACCTCGCTGGGCGGGGGCAGGGGCGGGTTCCTCTCGCGGCCACGCCCCCCATGCCCATCGTCAAACTCCAGCCGCCCTCCAGCAACTCTACGCCCGTGCACTCCATCACCTCCTCCTCCTCCTGCTGCGCCTCGGAGGTGGTGGAGGAGCAGAGGTACTCCCGGCAGGAGCTGCACCCTCCTCCGGTCCTGGCGCCGGTGGTCGCCGAGCCCATTGCCACGGCCGCCACCGTTATCGCGGCCGACAACCACGCTCTCGACCAATCACAGTTCTCACAGATTCCGCTCGGCTCCGAGTCCATCGGAGAGAAGGAAGTTCCCGACGCTAAACCGAACCCCTCCGCGGAACCGGAACCAGCCAAATCCGAAGTGAGCGACCTTCCCATGATGCTGTGTGGCGGGGCGGTGCTGGTGGCCGTGGTGGGCGTGGTGGCGTACGGCGCCCTGGCCTATGGCAGGAAGTAGGAAGTAGGAGGTCTAGCGGAATGCTCGTTGGGAGGAAGTCAGACGTCTGTCTCGGGGAGCGCTTCATCCTTGCAGCAGGACTACGGACATTCGAGGTCCTGATTCACTTCTGAGTTTGGGCTCTGGACACAATATCACAATACTCAGCACTGGGCCTGGTGTGTGGTCTCACACCTTGATTGTTTCAGGCAGGTGTGTAGTCAATCAGTTAATCACAAAGCATTTCACTCATTAATAGTCAATAATAATAAGACAGACAGCTATGACAAATGAAAACACATTACACTCCAATCATAGCTCTTACATTTTACTGCCAGCACCTTTGAGAGTAAATGCCAAAGTTGAGATTGTTACACACGTGCATTGTGAGTGCAGTTCAACATAAAGGCCATATAGGTAAGGAACACCTCTTTATGATTTTCAAGTGTTGAGAGAGTTGTTAGCAAGCACATGTCAGCAGGTCATTATACTATTCCTCATGAGATATTCCACTTTTTGTACTCCCAAAACTCTGGATCGTCGTGTTTTCGTGACCTTCAGTGTAACGTCATGGTTTATTGGTACTGTAAGATAAGTGGCGATGCTTTACGTACTACTACCTCAGCGGTCACAGGGGCTCCAGGCCTTGGTTCTGGGTATAACCGTTGCACAACTTAAGGAAAACTAAATAAAATGGAAAAGACGACAAGACAGAACTGAGGTTGCGGTATTGATGCTGATCTAGGAAACACTGTTATCATGCTTTCTGTTAGTTGTGTGATCAATGAATGACACCTGATAGGATCTGTTTAGATTCGTGATGTTTGTTTTTGTCTCTTCTTTCTCACTTCCTTCTCGCTTCCAATAAAGTCTCAACCGTGCTCATGTCTGCGAACATATTAAAACACAAAGGGTGAAGCATGACGTGGGCCAGAATGAGGACGTCTGTCCGAACCCAGACATCACCCACATGTTATTTTAAAGGCTGAGGTGAAGACTAGGGAACAGCATGTTGTCCGAGGCCCTATTATTGTGTATAATGGTTGCGTGCAGAGCCTGGATGGGGCCTAATCAGGAGCCACGGCATTGTCGTAAAGCAACTAGAAGACACTCATTGCATTTGCCCGACCACACTGTGGAGGTCAAGGGGCGAACGCAAGGAGAATAAGTCAGTGGTGACAAGTACTGAAAACACAAGTTCATGCTTGTTGATTGGCAAGCTAACATAAAAAACTAAAATACAAAATATAATATAATATATACAAAACATAATATAAAAAACTACATAATATAATATACCAAAATCCCATCGCATGACAAAGAAAACGTAATAAAGTTTGATTATGTGACACGGTGGGTATACGGCTCCTATGAGCGATGCAAAATGCGGCCTGGGAGGTGAATTCAGCTCTAAACGACCCCCTGGTGGTGATCAGCAATCACTGCAGTTAACATCAGCTCCAGACTCCCCTCTAGTGGCGATCAGCAATCACTGCATAATACATCATAAATTACTTTCAATTATAATATAATTGTAATATATAATATATATTACAATTAAAGTAATAAAAAGCAATATATGATTGTAATATATAATTATAATATAATAATATAATTATAATATAATTTCAATTATAATATAATTGAAAGTAATTTATGAGCTTATGAAATAAGCGTATGAAATAAGCTTATGAGCTTATTTTTATAAGTGATATATAACTTATAAAAATAAGCTCTAGTGAAACAGCAATAAATATTTCGGGGGATATATCTGCTTTGTTGTTGTTTTGATGTATGCCCGTTATTTGTGAAACAAAGAGAAACAAATAATTTGGAATATACTTCTTAACGAATTAGATCTAGGCCTACACGCATGACTATAATTCAGTTAGCCTATATAATTATGATTTTCAAAACATAACCACTAGATGGCGGACTGGAGCTTTGTCGACTGCAGTGATTGCTGATCGCCACTAGAGGGGAGTCTGGAGCTGATGTTAACTGTAGTGATTGCTGATCGCCACTAGAGGGGAGTCTGGAGCTGATGTTAACTGTAGTGATTGCTGATCGCCACTAGAGGGGAGTCTGGAGCTGATGTTAACTGTAGTGATTGCTGATCGCCACTAGAGGGGAGTCTGGAGCTGATGTTAACTGTAGTGATTGCCGATCGCCACTAGAGGGGAGTCTGGAGCTGATGTTAACTGTAGTGATTGCCGATCGCCACTAGAGGGGAGTCTGGAGCTGATGTTAACTGTAGTGATTGCCGATCGCCACTAGAGGGGAGTCTGGAGCTGATGTTAACTGTAGTGATTGCTGATCGCCACTAGAGGGGAGTCTGGAGCTGATGTTAACTGTAGTGATTGCTGATCGCCACTAGAGGGGAGTCTGGAGCTGATGTTAACTGTAGTGATTGCCGATCGCCACTAGAGGGGAGTCTGGAGCTGATGTTAACTGTAGTGATTGCTGATCGCCACTAGAGGGGAGTCTGGAGCTGATGTTAACTGTAGTGATTGCTGATCGCCACTAGAGGGTCGTTTAGAGCTGAATTCACCTCCCAGGCCTTATACCCACCGTGTCACATAATCAAAGGTAAAGCTGCCTACCCACAGAACGCAGAATGAAATAAAAAATACTTTTATAGGTTTTTATAGCCCGATATAGCCCAGTCATGGGGGCCTATTGAGGAACATAGTTTTTCTAAACACACAATTCAACCCCCTTTCATTGTTTTAAAAAGCAGAACACCATGGCCTCGGCTTATAGTCCTTAAAGTCCAACCATCCCATGGTCTCTGATTGGATAGTTCATCCCTCACCTCACTTATGATCATTATTATTATTATTATATGTTGTCTACTTAATGAATGAACACAATTGAGCAAGACACGTGGAAGTTGCTCAGCCCCAGACGTGCATGTGCATGGTGCTATGGTGTCGTGGTTGTGACTTTTTGAGTTTGTTTCGGTCTAGTTTAGTATTTCTGTGTCTATTGTGTTCCCTGTCTAGCGCTTCTAGTTCTATGTTTGCCCCGTGTGTCCTGTCTGCTCCCAGCTGTGTCTCATCTGCAATCACCCCTCAGTCTGGTTCCCCAGTCAGTCCTGGTTGGTTCATTGTGTCCTGTTAGGTTTTCTGTTGCAGTTTTCTGCGTCACTTTTAGTTTGTGTTTTGTCTTAGTTTATCTGTGACCTTCAGCAGTTTATGTTATTAACTCCCCGGTTCCTGAGTTTAATCGCCGTCACCTGCCTGGCTGTCTTGCATTTGAGTCCTCAGTCTCACACAGTACGGCTGCATTTAGCGTCACAACATTTAAAAGTGATTGTTTACTTCTTTGACACGACGTCCACTATAAAAGCCTGTCGACTAGTTTCGGCCGTAAACACCGAAGCTCACAGGAAATGTACGACTGATGCAGAAGGAACGCGTTTGTCCAATGATTGTCTGGCGGCCGGCCGCAAACTTCTCAATTTTCCACGCCTGCGTTTTAATGTGCAGGTAAATAAAGAAGTGGGTGCGGGGCTCAGTGCGCTGCGGTCACACCAACCGCTCCCACGCGCCACGCCGAGCTACACGCTACTATTCAATTCAGAAGAGGAAGGAGAAGAGGGCTCCTTTGTTTTGGAAAGATTAAATATCATGTAGTACGGTCACACACACACACACATGCTGCTCGCTGTCCAAAGGCGCTAAACCACGTAAACAAAGCCAACAAACAAGCAGGCTCCTGGAGGCCCCTCAGGCCCCTGCAGGAGGAGCCCCACGGCGCTGTAGGCCCTCAGATTATTGCACTCAATGTAGGGCCTCGTACACCCGCTAAAATATCAGTAGGCTAGTAGGCTTTGAGAAGGCAAAACAATGAACATATATCAATTATGTAGCCAATGTGCAGGTTATTTGGTGTCAAAATGAAAATGTAATGGGTTAGTGCAGATATAAATATATTTTACTTTATTAAGGTGGTGTTCAGATTCAGGTGGCATTATTTGACAATTGTTTAGAACTACAAAAAGGACACATTTAGAATAGAATTATACTTAGAAATATAGAACCTATATAGCACCCCCTGCAATCCACATGGAAATGCACCCATAAACCCCTTCAAAATTATCTTGCTAGTTCATTTCATCCCTCCATTTATTGCGAGCATTTATTATCATCACTTACTTACTTAATTTGGTCTCCCACACACACACACACACACACACACACACACACACACACACACACAAAGTGTCAGAAAAAAAGAATGAAAAATTGACTTGTGTGTGTTACATGTGCAGTTAAACGCAGCCTGTATTTCATAAGCCACTGTAACAGTGGGTCTGGAGGTGTGGGCCTCATGGTCTGTAAGGTGTAGAGTTGCGGTCGCTAAATTTATGGACGCGTCTTGACAGACGTTTCAACATCAATGGAGCTCTGGGAAGGAGTCAGGAGCAGGAGAAGGTGGCGGTGGCCCGACTTTATCAGCATGCTGCACTGACAGGAAACAGACAATCACACACACACACGCACGCACGCAAACACACACACAGACAATCACACACACACACGCACGCACGCAAACACACACACACACACGTGCATACACACACACTCCCATACATGCACACACACACACACACACACATGCACGTGCATGGACATACATGTACATACGCACACACACACACGTACACACGCACGCAAACACACACCCACGTACACACACAAGTACACACACACACACATGCATGCACACACACAAGAATATTGTCTGCTATTTGTGTAATTGCTTCTGAAATGTGAATATACAGCACACATAAATAGTGAAAATGCGCATGGATTCAAATAGTTAACACGAAAAAGTAGTCCAGTCATGTCAAGATTCATATATTTTCTGCATCAAATGACCATTCATCGTTTTATTGCTCTAATCTGTGCCCCCCCCTCATGTCATTCATCCATTCTTTCTGGTCTCCACCTTACGACCGTCAACCCAAAACAAAAAGGGGAACTTCGCGACAAAGTCGGTTGATATTTAAAACCGATAACCGAGTGATAGACGGACGGGCGTGCGGGGAAAAATAAACCGCACGTGCTGTTTATTTGAAGAGGGGATTTGACTCTGTAAACTGTAGCGCTCCGTAATCATTAACCGCTACGTTTAGCCTCAACCTGTTGTTGTGGTGGATAGACCTACTGGCCTCCTCTCCTTAAATTAAGTCGATTTGGACAATTAAGGCAATTAACTAATTAGCTTTGCTGATTTCCAGAATGTGATTCTGCAGTGTGTGTGTGAGTGTGTTTGGTGGCCGGTCTAAGCAGCCTGTGGTGCCTTGGAGTAATCAAGGCCCACAGGTTAAACCAGCCGTCACCACACACACACACACACAAAGAAACACACACACTCAGGCTGGGAGAGACGGAGCATTCTGACAAGTCATCAGCTCACACCTGCGCTGCCTAAAAAACGTCCGACTCGACAATAAACCGGTTTCCTTGTGGTTGTTGGAGGAGCCCAGAACAGAACATCCACAGGAGTGCCAGACACCACAACAACGGGACAAACTAAACTAGAACTTTGTTTATAAAAAGCCACGGGCAAAAAGTAGAGAAGATCCAAGACTATTGTTCTTTCAAAAGTGGATTATAACGAAAAACTAACAAAAATACGAGAAAACGTCTAGTCTTCAACTACTATAAGGACCAGTTTGCTACTGCTTTGGTTATTTATTGCATTTCTATTCTATTCTATCCTATTCTGTTGAAAATATACACAAAATATTATAAAGTCAGCATCTGTCTGTCAAGCTTGGGGGCACAGCCTCACGTCTCCCGTTTTGATTTACACTTACTATAAATCACTCACCCCTGGTGGTAAAGGGCCCGCATTGTAAACGCGCGCGCGTGTGTGTGTGTGTGATGGACGTGTGTGTCTCTGCAGGTATGCAAATCCTGTGGCCTCACAGCAGCACCGGTGCTGCTGTGAGGCCACAGGATTTGTTTCTGCGAGGCCATAAACGATTGTGATGGTCAGATCTTCTCAACTGATCCGTTCTTCCAGAAAGAAAAAAAGAAAAACGAGAAGTAGACAAAAGGCGACATTGTGATGTCACACCTTTTTTATATAGAAATCAGTCCACCGCCTGTGATTGGTCCCAGTATAGCGGGCCACTCACCTCCTTATTGGAGGTGAGTGGCCCACCAGGTATAAGGTTCACCGTATATATACTGTACCTGAGTAGAGGCCAGGCATTGGAACGCAAGGTGTTTCACCAAACGCTGACAGAGCCATGGTCTTGGCTGAAGGTCAACCATACAAGATGGTGAGTCCTGCAACATTTGGAATAATTGTAATTCAATAATTAGTATAAAAAATAGTCAAATAAAATCTAGAAAATGGAATTCCTCAAATTAATTAACATTATTTTCACAAATGTAAATGTGATTTAAATGTCTTTCATCTTTGCATCCCAGAGTTCCTTGGACACGGACATCAACCAGCACTTCCAGGACGCCATCGACGTGATCCAGCATCACTCAGACGCCTCCTCCTACTGCGACCAAGGTTCGGCCCGGTACACACACACACACACACACACACACACACCCAGAGCTGAGACTATTATTTGAAATGTTTTATTCCCAGCTATTATGCAGGCTACCTAGCAATTGTGAAACTCGTTCTATTAACCTCGCAATTGTGAATGCTTGAAACCTGCTCTATTCTTATCTTTATGCACCACAGCGATATATTGCTGTCTCCTTCAACAAATGTACTCTTTGTAAGTCGCTTTGGATAAAAGTGTCTGACAAACTACTATTACATCAAGCTCTCATCCATTTCCACAGCTCTGTCTTTCTCAATTAAAAAATGAGAAAACGGTGCCTAACTTATCAATACAAACACGTGGTCATTTCCTTCAGATAGCTTTTTGAACTAACCTTTGTTCGCATTGTTTTATCTTTTGTTCATCGTTCAGAATACAAATACTACGAGACGCTGGGTGGGCAGCCGTCGTCCGGTTGCCAGATCTCTTGTTACCTGGTCACGCCCAGCCACCCCGACACCCTGAGCCCCGTGTACGACTGGAACAGCCTGCCTGTGAGTAGTCAGTCGTATGTGTGTGTGTGTGTGTGTGCGTGTGTGTCTTTTTATCGCCTACTAGACTTTCTCTTTTTCTTGTGGCCCCTCAGCAGCAGTCGTCGTGGTCCCTGGGAGCCCCTGACGTCTCGGTGGGTCAACCCGTAGGACTGGAGTCCCCTCCGTTCTACCCGGTCCTTCCGGCCCCCAGGAACGGGAAAGGTAACCTAACCCCCGGTTCTCCTGCATCCCCAGAACCTCTGACACGAGAGTAGTGGGAACCCAAGCCAGGAAAAACCAGTGTGTGTCTGTCTTGATGTTCCTCAGCTCTCCGTAGAATCGCTCACCTTCTGTCGACCCCTCAACAGGTCGCAAGAAGCTGCGTCTGTACGAGTACCTGCACGAGGCGCTGGGCGACCCGGCGATGGCCGACTCCATCCAGTGGACGGACACGGACAGCGGCACCTTCCACTTCGTCTCCAAGAACAAGGAGCGACTGGCCGAGTGCTGGGGTCAGCGTAAGGGCAACCGCAAGACCATGACCTACCAGAAAATGGCGCGCGCCCTGCGCAACTACAGCCGCACGGGCGAGATCGTCAAGGTGCGCCGCAAGCTCACCTACCAGTTCAACCCGTCCACGCTGCAGCAGCTGGGCGGGATGGCGGAGCAGGGCCCCCCGCACCTCAGGGCCCCCCCCGGGAAGCCTGCGGCGCCACCGGGGGGAGGCCAGGGCCCGCCGCTGGTAATGACCTCCGGGGAGCCGCCGGGCTGCTACGGCGGGCCCCTGGGCCCCGAATGGTACAGCTGGTATGGCCACTACCCCCTGCAGGAACAGTGGATTTCGCCCACCGACCCGCGACACCTTTGACCTTTGATGAAGGAAAAACCAAACAAAACTAAACAGCACACTTTTTTTTAGCCGTGATTGGTTTTTTTACAGACTTTTTTTTACAGAATTTGTGTTGTTGTGAAGCAATGTTTGATCATTTATTCAGTGTCATTATGAAGACTCTGACAGGCAAAGTTTGTTATAAGGGTCTCAATGCTGTTTGTTTCATGATGATATTGTTTAGTGTGTATACAGTGTGTATTTGAAATGTATAAAATTGTGTTATTAGGATATATTTAGGATTTATGCAATTTTTCTATAACTTTCTCAGTATTAATCTGGGGGGAAAAACCCATCAGCTTGAGGCTTTTTGTATTCTGCTGTATTGTTTTATCTCTCTCTCTAAAATAAACCTGTGTCATGACATCATGGGCTGTTTAATAATCCCTTCTTCGGCCACCTTGCATCGGCCATCTTTATCTTTCAACTCTTCTGCTCTCTCACCGGAAGGCATTGTGCTACACACACACACACACACACACACACACACACACACACACACACACACACACACACACACACACCCATAAATATCCCACCACACTTTCTCAAGCAGCCACAACGGGCCCAATAAAGTTGTCGTCAGTTTGGACACTTGGGGGTGTTGGGTGGGGGTGGTGGGTGGGGGTGTCGAGATGACGGGAGAACCGAGAGGAGGTGGAGGAGGAGGAGGAGGAGGAGGAGGAGGAGGAGGAGAAGAAAAGAAAGAAACACACTTTCTGTCCCCCCCAGGGGAGTGTCTAATAAAAGGTCTATGTGCGTTTTTCGTGTCTCAGTTTGGAAAAACCAGTGTGTGTCTGTCTTGATGTTCCTCAGCTCTCCGTAGAATCGCTCACCTTCTGTCGACCCCTCAACATGTCGCAAGAAGCTGCGTCTGTACGAGTACCTGCACGAGGCGCTGGGCGACCCGGCGATGGCCGACTCCATCCAGTGGACGGACACGGACAGCGGCACCTTCCACTTCGTCTCCAAGAACAAGGAGCGACTGGCCGAGTGCTGGGGTCAGCGTAAGGGCAACCGCAAGACCATGACCTACCAGAAGATGTTGCGCGCCCTGCGCAACTACAGCCGCACGGGCGAGATCGTCAAGGTGCGCTGCAAGCTCACCTACCAGTTCAACCCGTCCACGCTGCAGCAGCTGGGCGGGATGGCGGAGCAGGGCCCCCCGCAGCTCAGTGCCCCCCCCCCGGGAAGCCTGCGGCGCCACCGGGGGGAGGCCAGGGCCCGCCGCTGGTAATGACCTCCGGGGAGCCGCCAGGGGCTGCTACGGCGGGCCCCTGGGCCCCGAATGGTACAGCTGGTATGGCCACTACCCCCTGCAGGAACAGTGGATTTCGCCCACCGACCCGCGACACGTTTGACCTTTGATGAAGGAAAAACCAAACAAAACTAAACAGCACACTTTTTTTTTGCCGTGATTGGTTTTTTGACAGACTTTTTTTTACAGAATTTGTGTTGTTGTGATCATTTATTCAGTGTCATTATGAAGACTCTGACAGGCAAAGTTTGTTATAAGGGTCTCAATGCTGTTTGTTTCATGATGATATTGTTTAGTGTGTATACAGTGTGTATTTGAAATGTATAAAATTGTGTTATTAGGATATATTTAGGATTTATGCTATTTTTCTATAACTTTCTCAGTATTAATCTGGGGGGAGAAACCCATCAGCTTGAGGCTTTTTGTATTCTGCTGTATTGTTTTATCTCTCTCTCTATTTGTTTGATTATCTATACAAAATAAACCTGTCATGACATCACAGGCTGTTTAATAATCCCTTCTTCGGCCACCTTGCATCGGCCATCTTTATCTTTCAACTCTTCTGCTCTCTCACCGGAAGGCATTGTGCTACACACACACACACACACACACACACACACACACACACACACACACACACACACACACACACACACACACACACACACACACACAGGCACACACCCATAAATATCCCACCACACTTTCTCAAGCAGCCACAACGGGCCCAATAAAGTTGTCGTCAGTTTGGACACTTGGGGGTGTTGGGTGGGGGTGTTGGGTGGGGGGGTGAAGAAATACTGCAGCAGCAGCCATGCGTTTCCTCAGCCCAGGGGGAGCCAGGGGGGAGCCCAGGCGTCGCGGCCCCCCTGAGGGGCGTTATCTGCCTTGGAGGGGCCAGGATGTGGTCAGCCCTGCCGGAGGAGCCCGCCACGATCTCGGCTCTCGAGGACGGCTGGCATTGTGCTGTCGAGCACCGGGGAGGTGGAAAAACACCCAGGGGTGTCGAGATGACGGGAGAACCGAGAGGCGGTGGAGGAGGAGGAGGAGGAGGAGGAGGAGGAGAAGAAAAGGGGGCTTTCTGTCCCCCCCAGGGGAGGGTCTAATAAAAGGTCTGTGTGCGTTTTTCGTGTCTCAGTTTGGGCGCAACACTCGGTTTCTGACAGGGCATCTCCAGCAGAGAGACCGCATGCACTGAATCCACCATGGTAAAGTTGATTGAGAGTATGAGAGGAGTTGTTCGAGAATGACAGCCCTGAGATTGAACCTGGTTTATCCTGAATATCTATTCCCCTCTGAACAGACTTCCTTGCAGGACAACCAATCGGATCTGGAGGTGATTATGGACTTCCTGGAGGAATACTACAGGCAGAACCGGGACCATGACTGGGGACACTGTTAGTTGGCCCATAATGCACTCCAGGCCAATACTCTGACGAGGCCTTCATACAGTAGAGATTGATTCTGTTTTATCATCTTGCTTTGTTACACCATGAGAGATGTTTATGAGGCTATTCTTTTTTTTATATTTTCCAGTGGACGACGACGTCTACTGGACAACGAGTGTGTCTGTGGAAGACCCCTGGTGCAACTATCAGCATTACACCTGCTGCGAGACCCTCGTGAGTCACTTATTAACGTAATCATATTAGTTTCCATGTCGCCCGTGCAGCCCCATCATATATAACATTGTTCTTTATATTGCGTTGTTTTTATGTGCATATTTGTTTATATCCCTTGCTGTTTATATGCCTATTTGTTTAGATGTGTCGTTCCTGCTGCTCTTTTTGCTGTAAATACTGTAAATACTGTGGATATTCTGATCCTCCAATTTGTGTTATTTGTATTATATTGTTCTTTTGCACATTCTGCTGGGCATCACCCCTTTTTCATTTCACTGCACATCCTGTCACAATTGAATCTTGAATGTTGAATGTGATTAAAGGGTTAAATGTGTAATAATATGACAATAATATCTCATCTGTCAGAACACGACACCTGTTCACCTACAGCCCCTTCTGACGCAAGAAGGGGACGTGACACCGAACCACCCATCCAACCCACAGACGCACAGCAAGAGGACCGACCCTGAGACCGACCCAGGCCCAGACCCAGACTCAGACCCAGACCCGGACTCGGACAGCTACACAGCGTCATCCACGCACACTCCATCGCCCAGGACCGGTGAGTTCTGCTTTTTCCCCCCCTGCTGCTAGACATCGTTTTGTGCTGAGCCTCGGGGAAGCCAAACAAAGAGAGTCAATACGCGGACGTTCCCTTTACCGTAATAACACACAATGGGCGAGTGTGTGCGCGGCATGAGCGTGTGTGTGAGTCAGGCCCCAATTATTTTACATATCAGATAATAACCGCAATGTTTATAACCCGCTTGCCCGTTTTTTTAGGAACGTCACCGCCAGAGATTTTCTGGCAATTGTTTTAGGGGAAATGATTAACTGTTCTCTTCCCAAAAACCACAAACTGTTGGCGTTGACACAAGATTAGGCCTCTGATCCGTCATAAAGTACCTGCTTAGAGTGACACCTGAAGCTGTAGCCATGATGGATGGGGTACACTATATATATCAAGACAATTTTGGATATTGTGGCCAAGACTTAGATAATTGTGGTTTACTTACTTTACATGTCATCAGATATTTTTTGCATATTTGAATATTATTACACGTGCTGGGTGATTGATGATGAATGGATGTCATGTGGTTATCTCTGAGTATATGTCATCTGTGTTTCTATGTATGTACATGCTGTGAAAATGAATTCCCCTATGGGACAATAAAGACTATATCTATCTATTATTATGAATATTATTGGGGGATGTGTCCTCCCCCCCCCCCCCCCTGCCATATATATTATAATTACGGCCTTGTAATTAACAATTAAACTTCTTGAATCTTGAATCTTGCACCTAATAGCTCTGTGTCTTGCTCCATGTTGGTCACCTGGTTGCAGGCAGGAAGACCCGTCTCTTCCACTTCCTGTTTGAGATGCTGGAGGACCCGGGCATGTCCCACTGCGTGTCCTGGGTGCACGGCTGCAGCGTGGCGGGGGTCTTCCGGTTCTCCTCGGGCCACAAGGACCAGGTGGCGGCGCTGTGGGGCCAGAGGAAGGGCAACAAGCGGCCCATGACCTACCAGAAGATGTCGCGGGCGCTCCGGAACTACGCGCGCTCCGGCGAGATCTTCAAGGTGAAGAAGAAGCTGACGTACCGCTTCGGGCCCGACACCCTGCACGCCCTGACGCAGCCTCGCTACGGGGGGCGCCATTAACACTGACGCTCCAATCACACAACAACCTTATTTATGCATTGTTGTGGTTTTTGTACCTTTTCCCTGTGAACACGTACTTATCTTTGTATTTTGTTTCATCTGTCGCCCTCTATGTGTACTTTCTTTATTTGAAACTTCGGGTTCACACTTTGTCACCATTTCATGTTTACAGTGAAACAAAAAACGTTTTTCTTTTATAAATAAATGTAAATACAACCCTCGTTCTGTCAGTGGCTCTCTTGTGATACTGCTTGTGATATTTGTTGTTCAAGCATAATGAACAATATGTGTGTGAGTGTGTGTGTGTGTGTGTGTGTGTGTGTGTGTGTGTGTGTGTGTGTGTGTGTGATGTGAGGAGAGAGAGAGAGTGCGTGCGTGTGTGTGTGTGTGTATTTATGTATAGGTATGTGTGTGTCTGTGTGATAGAGAGAGAGAGAGCGTGTGTGTGTATATGTATTTATGTATATGTGTGTGTGTGTGTGTGTGGTGAGAGAGAGTGCGTGTGGGTGTGTGTGTATGTGTATGTATTTATGTATAGGTGTGTGTGTGTGTGTGAATATGTATTTATGTACATGTGCGTGTGTGTGTGTGAGAGAGAGTGCGTGTGTGTGTGTGTGTGTATGTATGTGTATGTATGTATGTATAGGTGTGTGTGTGTGTGTATGTATTTATGTATATGTGTGTGTATGTGTGCGAGAGAGTGCGTGTGTGTGTGTGTGTGTGTGTGTGACAAGTAGGATTACATTATCACATTTAGAAGAATTACATTTGTATTACAAGTTAATTAAATTCTAGTTTATTATAGTATTTTGGTTTCAGATGTACATTACTATTGCTCACTGTTAAGACTACAGCCAGTGAGATGCATACAAATAATGTCATCGTAATCGTAATAGTAATAGTAATAGTAATAGTCATGCAGCAATCCTTGTAAATTAACGGTTGATTGCTCGGTGATCTGTTGGTAATGCCTTGGGTGGATTGCTCAGTGATCTGTTGGTAATGCCTTGGGTGGATTGCTCGGTGATCTGTTGGTAATGACTCGCGGCTCCAGTAGGGGGCGCTAGCTGCTCTGTCCCGCCACTAAAACTATTCCCCGGATTAAGGTAATTATTTCCGTACAATAAGCACCAGAAATATATCAGCACGTTATGAATCTCTTTTAAAAGGTTGCAGTTGTTTTATATGAACGTAAGATTCGCGTTGTGTGCATGCTGGAGACCACGTGTTCATACCTTCTGACTGTTTTATATGTGAATAATAAATGAATAGTGATTATATAACATGTCATCTCTGTAAGAGCCTAGTAACATGGTAGCAAAAAATCTATAAAAATACATTATTTCAGATGGGATAAAAAAATACTCATACTGGGAACATTATTGTGATTTAGGGATTAAAAGTGATTCATTTGCATTGTTTAAGTTGTAACTCAACACAGACGAGCTGTGTTTCCTTCTCCCAAGACTAAAAACTAAAAACTAAGTATACCTCCAGGTGTGAGTGGTTCAAAGTGATCATGTGACTAAAGAAGTTTATTTTTTATTTTTTATATCATGTATTTTTCTATGTATGTGTTTTCTTTTGTGTTAGCACCTTGGTCCGTGAGAAACGCCATTTTGTTCATGCATACTGTGTATATGAATGAATGACAATGAACAAACGAACTATATCTGGGTGGACACACTCCCACTTGTGATGTCACTTCGTCACAATTGTCACAACTACTTCTAATGGCTAATCACACTCACACCCTGGTGGTATAATAGGGCTCCTTTAAAGGCACTGTCTATGTGTGTGCATGCGTGCACATATCCCCCTGCGAGGGTCAGTGTTGCCTCGCCTCTTACCTCCCCCTAACCCTAACCCCCCCCCTTCTTCTATTTTCTCCCGGTGGAGCAGACCGGCGTACCGATGAGCTCACAGCTGAGACGCCCCAGTGATGCGACCTCGTGCGTAAACCGCTCTACTTCCAGACGGTTTGGTGCTGGCTCTCTTTGTGGTCGACCCACACCATGCCATCCTAATCCCCCCACCACACATCTGACGTGCCCAAAGCCCGGACCCCCGCACCGGGTGAGTTATAAACGGGGTTAAAACAGACACCAGGGGGCCCCCTCCTCCTCCTCCTCCTCCCCTCGCCTCAAATACTAAGAAAGGACACATCGTCCACACCAGGGGTCAGCACCTGGCGTCGCACTGAGGAAGCATCAGAATACACAGCCACCCCCCCCCCCCCCTCCCCCTCCGGCATATGGAGACGACAATATATGCAGGTTAGCATTGTGACATGGTTTTCAGCGCTAGCTACAGATTTACTCTATCAGCAGGTATGCTATTGTATCTCAAGCGAGTCTAACTCCCCACTGACAGCAGACATCATGTGTAACGGAGATTTAAAAAGATTCCAGTAATGCTGAGAGTTTGGTGGATGGATGGAATGGACAGCGTTCCTGGCATGGCTTTCTAAACATGGGACGTTACTAGGGATGGTTACCGAAACCCGGTACCACTATGGCACTGGTTCCCGTACGACCGGTACCTACAGTACCAAATCGCCTTTTTCTAACTACCATAACTCTTAGACCATTTGTGCGATCTAAGAAATTCCAACGGTTGCGCGGAAGAGTTGCGCAAAAGAGTTGTAGGAGGAGTGGAAGCAACATTACACTGAATGACGAAATAAGAGAAGTAATTAGCTCTTTGAAAGTGGTTGAGGTTCCTGCAGTGAGACCGTAAGCTCATTGTCTGTACTTGCAATGACTTGGGCCTCCTCACACAATACACCTTGGACTCCATGTTTGCATAGCCCAAAGGGGAATACTTGAGGTTTTATCTATAAACTTTGAGTAAATATCAAGGAGACAATTTATGAGAACACTAAATGTCACATAAAAATTCCATAATGGGGTGTTATCATGGCAAACAACAAGGAGGTAATAATGAAAAGAAAGAAAGGAGGGAAGAAAGAATGTGTGAGGCTGACAGACAAATGAAGTGAGAATGAATTGACCAACATGTCAGCCCATCCCTGATTCATAAATTGTAGACCCGAGGCAGTCTACTGATTACAAAACACAATCTAATGGATGGATGGATGGATGGATGGCTGAATTCAATTAATTCGTTAATTACTTAATGAATGAATGTAGGGGTGAATGAATGAATGAATGAATGATGTAATGTCGAGGGTTGGGTATCGTTTAGATTTTTCTGATACCAGTGCCAAAACGATGCTTTTAAAACGATACCTTCTTTAAAATAAAGAGCAAACAACAACGTTAAAGAATGTCTTTTTTTATTGCGATAACACTGTTTAAATTAGAATTACAATTAAATACAAAACACTATTAAACATTACTAATAAATATTAAATTAACAATATCAACAAATAACAATTTAACAATAAATAAGTTACAGTACTACTACTAATAATAAATAACAGCAAACAAAGGAAGTGAAAACTACTCTACACTATTCTGCATATTCTACATCCACCTGTGCACACAATGAACAATCTTTCGATGAAAAGCCGCTAAACACGATGAAAACAAGCTTGAATCCTCAGTCTCTTCCTGCTTCTCCACTCCTCTACAACTCTTTTGCGCAACTCTTCCGCACAACCGTTGGAATTTCTTAGATCGCACAAATGGTCTAAGAGTTATGGTAGTTTGAAAAAGGCGAGTGTAATGGGAGCGCCGGCTCTCCCATTACCCACGTTTTACGTGGCACGTTTGCCACGTTTTAAGTGGCACCGAAATGAGGCACCGAAATATGCGTTTTGATTCGGTACGGTAGGTACCGGTCGTACGGGAACCGGTGCCATAGTGGTACCGGGTTTCGGTAACCATCCCTAGTAACGTCCCATGTTTAGAAAGCCATGCCAGGAACGCTGTCCATTCCATCCATCCACCAAACTCTCAGCATTACTGGAATCTTTTTAAATCTCCGTTACACATGATGTCTGCTGTCAGTGGGGAGTTAGACTCGCTTGAGATACAATAGCATACCTGCTGATAGAGTAAATCTGTAGCTAGCGCTGAAAACCATGTCACAATGCTAACCTGCATATATTGTGTCTCCATATGCCGGAGGGGGGGGGGGGGGGGGCTGTGTATTCTGATGCTTCCTCAGTGCGACCCAGGTGCCTGACCCCCTGGTGTGGACGATGTGTCCTTTCTTAGTATTTGAGGCGAGGGGAGGAGGAGGAGGAGGAGGGGGCCCCCTGGTGTCTGTTTTAACCCCGTTTATAACTCACCCGGTGCGGGGGTCCGGGCTTTGGGCACGTCAGATGTGTGGTGGGGGGATTAGGATGGCATGGTGTGGGTCGACCACAAAGAGAGCCCAGCACCAAACCGTCTGGAAGTAGAGCGGTTTACGCACGAGGTCGCATCACTGGGGCGTCTCAGCTGTGAGCTCATCGTACGCCGGTCTGCTCCACCGGGAGAAAATAGAAGAAGGGGGGGGGTTAGGGTTAGGGGGAGGTAAGAGGCGAGGCAACACTGACCCTCGCAGGGGGATATGTGCACGCATGCACACACATAGACAGTGCCTTTAAAGGAGCCCTATTATACCACCAGGGTGTGAGTGTGATTAGCCATTAGAAGTAGTTGTGACAATTGTGACGAAGTGACATCACAAGTGGATATGAGTGTCCACATCAAGCGTCAACCATCTGAGAAGTGTGTGACATAGACTGTCGCTGCTCGTGGCAGTTGACATCGAAAACAACGCCTGCAGGTATATTACGGCTGGCGTGAGACAAACTGCAGAGAGAGAAGCACTCTGTAAAATGCACTCACCAACCCTCCACCTACCCTGGTGGTAATCACATGATATTAGATCTTGGGTTGTTATTCGGGTTTTTGTTTACTGTTTGTGAAGGTATTTCTTACCTTATATCCTACCTTAATAATAAATAGCTTAACATATGGCACTGCGTTCGGTCTTGCGATGAAAACCTTCCATGCAAAAAAATATATAACGCATAGGCTTTGCTACTATAAAACCTTCGTAGCAATGGCATCTTGCAGATATTCGATGTGTGCATCGCGGTGTCTCACACAATAATGTTACTCCACTGCGAGGTGTATGTCGGCCCACTTCAATCTTAGAAGCCTTATTAGTGCATCGCTGTTGACTCCTCGAGAGCCTCCTTTAGACCTCCACCCACGTTAACCCCCCTAACCCCTATCCACCGCCCGTGTCGTTGCTTCTAGTAGGAATATTTTACTCTCGCAAAGGGCGGACGTTCCAGACCTCCACAGAGTGGCCCACCCCGAGATTATATTATAACCATCGCATGGTCAGCAATCCGTAAGTATGGATGACGCGCCTTGACTTTGATCTTCCATCCACCCCACTCGCCAAGCTCCTGATGCGCGCGCATCGAACCCTTTTTATGATCATACAGTTAGTCGCTTTGTGAATATCGCAGGTCTATTTAGTGTCTTTTGATATATATATGTATATGCCTCGGTTTGGTGGGAACCAATGGTTGTATCTCGATGAGCTCACAGCTGACGATGCCTCGCGTAAACCGCTCTACTTCCAGACGGTTTGGTGCTGGGCTCTCTTTGTGGTCGACCCACACTATGCCGTCCTAATCCCCCCACCACGCATCTGACGTGCCCAAAGCCCGGACCCCGGACCCCCGCACCGGGTGAGTTATAAACGGGGTTAAAACAGACACCAGGGGGCCCCCTCCTCCTCCTCCTCCTCCCCTCGCCTCAAATACTAAGAAAGGACACATCGTCCACACCAGGGGGTCAGGCACCTGGGTCGCACTGAGGAAGCATCAGAATACACAGCCCCCCCCCCCCCCCTCCCCCCCCCCCTCCGGCATATAGAGACACAATGTATGCAGGTTAGCATTGTGACATGGTTTTCAGTGCCAGCTACAGATTTACTCTATCAGCAGGTATGCTATTGTATCTCAAGCGAGCCTAACTCCCCACTAACAGCAGACATCATGTGTAACGGAGATTTAAAAAGATTCCAGTAATGCTGAGAGTTTGGTGGATGGATGGAATGGACAGCGTTCCTGGCATGGCTTTCTAAACATGGGACGTTACTAGGGATGGTTACCGAAACCCGGTACCACTATGGCACCGGTTCCCGTACGACCGGTACCTACAGTACCAAATCAAAACGCATATTTCGGTGCCCCATTATGGAATTTTTATGTGACATTTAGTGTTCTCATAAATTGTCTCCTTGATATTTACTCAAAGTTTATAGATAAAACCTCAAGTATTCCCCTTTGGGCTATGCAAACATGGAGTCCAAGGTGTATTGTGTGAGGAGGCCCAAGTCATTGCAAGTACAGACAATGAGCTTACGGTCTCACTGCAGGAACCTCAACCTCGACGTGCTCTACACTTTTGACACGGACTCAGGCCCCTTCATTATCTCCACTTATACCTAAACAGAAGCGCATAATATACTTCACTCCCTTTAAGATCGTGCATTTCGAGTGTAATGGGTGCTCGATTCTATGAGTTAAATCACACATCACGGTTCGTCCGTGAGTCAGGAGAGGTTGCCGTCAAAGGAAAGTTTATCTGTATGTTGTTACTACGAAGTGATCTGAGTGATTTAGAGAAAACTGAGTCTAGTAGGAAGTAAGAGACATGTGTGACGTGCATGCAAATGACTTGTCATCTTTCTATGTGGTTTTTATTGCGAAAGCCCATGTCATTAAAATACGAACAGTGTGCTAGCAAACAAGATTGTTTTATCTTGTCATATGTTTAGCGAGTTTGATGTTGTGTGCACAGGTGGATGTAGAATATGCAGAGTAGTGTAGAGTAGTTTTCACTTGCTTTGTTTGCTGTTATTTATTATTAGTAGTAGTACTGTAAATGATTTATTGTTAAATTGTTGTTATTTGTTGATATTGTTAATTTAATATTTATTGCTAATGTTTAATAGTGTTTTGTATTTAATTGTAATTCTAATTTAAACAGTGTTAGAGTGTTAAGAGTTAATATATTGTTCAATTGTTTTGCCTTCGCAATAAAAAAAGACATTCTTTAACGTTGTTGTTTGCTCTTTATTTTAAAGAAGGTATCGGTTCAGGCACCGTTTTGGAACCGGTACCGGCAAAATCTAAACGATACCCAACCCACCTGGACAGGCAGGCCAGGGCGGACATAGACGTAGACACAGCACCCGCCATCGACCCGTCACAGAAACGGGGCTCCTCTTCAGGCATCGATGACTTCTGGAAGGGCAACCGGGCGGAGCAGTCGCCCAGGCTCCCGGTCGCCACGCCCACAGAAGTAAGAGTTAAGAATTTCCATTTGATACCCTTCGCGTGCACGCCAGGCCATCATAGCGCAGCGTCCACCCCACCTTGGGACCGTCAACCATAAACCACTCATCACCAATCTGCCCAATTATGCACCTTTCTCGTTTTACCTGAGGCCATCACAACTAATTTTCACTCCGGCTACAAGTGACTGTGCTTTCTCATAAGTCAATAACTGTGACGCGAGACTAATCCTCTGTTGTCAAAGTCAGTTTCCTCGTGGTATTCGTGTTTTGAGCGCTATGTGACCTGACTGCCAGCTTAGCTTCCCCGGAACATTCGGCTCCCACATACACCCCCGGAGATCACAGAGTCCGAGTCAGACGCAGGGAAGGAACGGCTAGGTCATCCTAATCGCTATACAACTACTACATTCAAGATGCGAGGTCACCAGATTTCGCTGTGTGCCTGATGGCTACACACAGCATAACGTGTACTTCAGCCTGTGTCGGGATGTGGTCGTATTCCCGCGCACCACGCCAACCTCTGGTGCGCTTGTTACAAGTTGGGTGCAATGCAATTATGTACGAGATTAGACGAGACGGAGTGACTGGCATTACTCGAGATTGAATCGGAGGAATTGAAAAGACCATGACCTGATTTTCCTCCTAGTGGTCAAGTCCTTGTTTACACAAAACATCATGAAGCACGACGGCCAAAGCGTACAGGAGCCATAGTTCTGCCCACCCCACGATATGTTTGATATATGAATCAACTCTCCAACAGTCGTGTAGAGTAACGTAGCGAAGCCTCATGGAAGTCACTATTACGGGGACACACTCGTTCCTACTAGTGGGTCATGTGGCCCGCCGAAAACTATGAGTCTCCGCTTCGCGGATACGACAGTACGTTCTTCAACCTGACGCTCAAGGAGACCCACTTCCTCAAGTGGTTCAACACGTACTGTGCCGGCGTGCGCTACGTCTTCAAGGGGGACGACGACGTGTTTGTGAGCGTGGACAACATCTTGGAGTACCTGGAGGGCATCGGGCCCACCAAGAACCTGTTAGTGGGGGACGTGCTCTTCAAGGCCAAGCCCATCCGCAAGAAGGAGAACAAGTACTACCATTCTCCGTCACCGCTCCCCAAACCCTCCCTGCTATGCCCCTCTCCAACCTCTCCCCTCCCAGTTGAGACCCTTGCTGCCACGCATGACACCCAGAGATCTCTTAATCTCTCATCATTCTGGTCCTATCCGCTGGCCCTGACGCCTACCTCCTCAACCCACCACCAGCGCTCTCCTCACCCTTGTCTGGTCCCAGGGCGGTCCGCGGGGTCTGGCTGTACCCGGCTCACCTGGGCTCCTCGGCATTCTTGTAACCGAAGGGACAACGAACCTACCTGCTCGTCTCTCGTTTTTTTTTTCTTTTCCTCGAGTCCTTGACGCCTACGTTTTAGGATCGGCCTCACGATGCCGGAACCCACGAAGAAAGGTAAGGCAGAGGCCGCGGGTCAGAGGTCGTTCTCGCTGGAGGTGTGCGGTGTGTGTGTGTGTGTGTGTGTGTGGATGATGAGCAGACAGCTGCAGCGGACGGTAGGAACGGATCTCACGTCGCTCCTCTGGGTAAATGAGTGAGCCAAACGCATCAGGGAAATGTGTAATGATGACAGATTGATTGTCACACATATACTATATTTTCAAGTGTGGGGTCGTGTGGATAATGTGGTGATGGAATCATGTCTTGAAAATGTTGGGAGGCTGCTGCTGCTGCTGCTGCTGTGTGACAGCTGGGACAACTGAAAGTGTTTGAGGATGATGTCGTCTCACAGCTGCCTGCGGGTTCTCAAGGAGGAGAGGATCAATGTGGCTTTGGGGAAAGTATGCTGTTGTGGCGAGCTAGAGGTCTGTGTCTGTGTGTCTCGTTGTCCATGGATCGTACTACTTTCTGGAATTCTGGGCACCACTGAAAACATAGGGATGGGTAGGATGAGGAGGATAAGGAGGAGGATGAAGATGAAGCACTCAGAGTGTAATGTTGATTACACTAAGCCCCGCCCCCCACGTCCCCACGGACATTCAAGAGACAATGTCGCTGAACTCTCGCCAGGGTTCACTTCACGGGGGGCTGGTGGTGGGCGACAGGTCCGTCCGACAGCGCCATGCCCTTGTTGGGTTCGGAACATCAGAGTCCATATTCGACCGCGGAACCGAGCTAAACGCGGTCTCTCCCCCACCCCCCCCCCCCCCCCCGGCCCTGCCTCCTCTCTCATCGCCACCCCCTCGTTTGTCTACAGCATCGTGTCCATCAACATTCCCAGATAAAGCCCCCCTTGTCTGTCACTACGATATGCTGTTACCCCCTTCTTGCCCTCCCCCTCCTCCCCATTCTCCCCCAGTACCCCCCCACCCAAACCCTGTGGGGAGTTTGTCAGGGGAACACATGTCCATGTAGAGGAATTGGAACCTTTTATTCATCATTTGGACGCGGGCCTGCAGGAAGGTGGCACACATTGATATGAACACACCACCAGACACACACACACTCACACACACACACACACACACACACACACAGTGCATGTTTGTATGTGTTGGTGTCAACCCTGTAGTCTGACCAGATGATGGCTGTATCTGGTGTGCAGGGCAGGCATGGCATGCACTGGCACCGCAGAGCTGCTCATGCTAATGCTGGCCCTGGACCCCCTGCTCTGGGTCTATCTGCAGGGTAGGGCAGGTCTATCTGCAGGGTAGGGGGTGGGTCTATCTTCAGGGTAGGGTGGGTCTATTGTCATCGGCCTGACAATGGGACGGGATTATGCTGAGAAACGGGAGGGATTTCCACCACTGCTTTTGTGGACGCTATTCCCGTCCGACGATAATAAATTATCAAGCCATGCGAGACCACGCACCGTTTGTAGTCACCTCGCCACCACCGGGTTACCTGAGAGACCCCCTGCCCATGCCTGCTAATCCCTCACACACTAAGTTGGGTTTTTATAGCGGTTCACCTTTGGGGGGGCATGTCCTGTCCCCCTGGTGGCTATAAGTGGCCGGTGACAGAAGCCCCGGTGTTCAGCCAGGACAGGGAGCGAGAGAGAGGTGTTGGGCTGGCCAGGAGTGGCTTAGCTCCGGAGGCCGAGCGAGGGTTTACGTGGCCTCATCGCTTTACCTCAGGTGATTGTGTTTTATAAGAGCTATACACACACACACACACACACGCCACGCTTCCCCCCCCCCCTAAATAGAGTGTTCATCCAACGTCGTAAACATGGCTGATACACTGCTCTGGGACAAAGCAGTTGGGTGGGATGGGGAGGAGGGTGGGGAGGTGGGGGGGGGAGAGACGGAAGGAATCTGTTGGAGGGGAGGGGTGTGGTGGGGTGGTGGTAGGGTGGTGGTGGTGGGGGGGGTCGCGTCAAAACTGTGTCCAAAAATAGCGCCCGGAGCAGATAAATGGGGGTAGAAAAGTATTGTTCTTTAAATGACCCTGAACAGCTGAGCCGGAGGAAGCTGGCGGTGTGTGTGTGTGTGTGTGTGTGGTGGTGTGTGTGTGTGTGTGTGTGTGTGGTGTGTGTGTGTGTGTGTGTGTGTGTGTTGTGTGTGTGTGTGTGTGTGTGTGTGTGTGTGTGTGTGTTTTAGACGCCACACAAAACTCTTGGGCTTTAAAAAGTCGGACAGGAGATGACAGAGTGGCGGTGTGGCTCAGGACTGTCTCCTGGGACTGGGGAGGAGGAGGAGGAGGAGGGAGGGGGGGATGGCAGTTTACGCGAAGCAACACTTAATACCGAGCTCTTATTTCCTCCATCTTCTAGACTACAGATAACCCCTCCGTCACCCTCCCTTATATAAATACACACACACACACACACACACACACACACACACACACACACACACACACACACACACACACACATAGTATCACACACATTGTCACTCACACTCACACACCATCCCATAGCTGCATGCACACACACACACACACCACAAGCAACACATAGTGATACACACACAAACACACAACTTGGATATCTTTTCCGCTCTGCGTTCTCAATACGGCCCCCCAGGGGAAAGCACATGACAGACGCACACCAAAGATGGCTGCCCCCCCCCCCCCTCAAGCTGTGTTGTGGTTCCTGTCCCTCTGTCCTCACCTCAGGTCGACATACAGTATGTTACCTCGCGCTGCACTCTCTCTGCCCACCAGCATCACTGCTCCCTGACAACGTCTTGGCATCTCCCATCACATACAGTGGTGCAGTAAACCTCCCCCCCCCCCTCCAGGAGGAGATGCCTGTCAACATCATCCCCACCTGCACCGTCATCGAAGGCAAAGTCCCAAATAAAACTCATCCTAAAGTCGCCCAGCAGCATACAGAGGTGTGGGATCGCTATACGCCGGTCTACGTGGAAGCGAGAGAGGGTGGAGGTGGTGAGGCGATGGTGAGGAGGGGGGGGGGGGGGGGGGGTGTCATGTAAGGGGCCTATATCGGGAGGATGAGGCCACCGCTGCCACTGCGCCTGGAACAATCAGCTCAGCCTGGAGCCGGCATGTGAGAGACCCCCCCCCCCCCACCCCCTCTGTCCGCACGCCAGCAGGGGGCCGACAGCTGAGCATACCTGCCCGGCCCCGCGGAGGTAAAACAATACGCGGTGTCGCTGTCCCTGTGCGGCGGACGGGACGGCGCCCAAAGATTCCCGCTCCCCACTTGTATGGGGAGGCATGATGCCACCCGGCAGGATTCTGGGCCCGGCGCCAGCGGCTCGTTGTTAAGCGGAGTGAGTTTGGTTTTAGTTTTTTTCCGGTTTCTAATTCGGACCTGAGATGCCCAGTGGGAGGGAATATAAGAGAGAGCGAGTTAAGCGGCGGTGTCTGCCAGCCTGTCAGACCTAATTGGGGGCCAATCGTCTGTGACGGCTTCCTTCCAGCATTCTTAGGATTCGCGGGCCTTGGTTACAAAGAGGGTGAGAATTTCACGGCGAGATTCGCTCCGCTAGAATGACACAGGTGCACCGAGGGCGGCGGCGTCAGGGCCGCTGTGAGGTCATGGGGTCGTCTCTTCACAGCGCCTCCTCTGAACGGCGCTGGAGACGCTGGCAAGAGAGCATTTGTAATGTCCGTCGTCGGGAAGCCCAGAGGAGTCGTCATACGTTCACAAATGTCAGCGTGGTGCGGCAGCTCTCGGCTACCTCAGGGTGGAACCGCTCGCAGTGTTGTCACTACTAAATGTGTCCCTCTAATCCCCCCCTGGCCGCTCACCTTATCTCCTCCTCCTCCTCCTCCACCACCACCCTCGCCTTTAAGCCCCCCGAGCTCATGACAGATCGATGCGTGGCCTCCTGAGGTGGTGAGTTCATCAAGGGACTTGGCGAGGTGGGCTACAAACGACACCCACTTTGATCTCCTGATAGCTAACATGAGACTATCACTGCTACCTTGTTATCCACTGACGTCGTCCTAATCAGCGTCTCATGTCTTTGCGTCTCCACACTCTAGACTGAACCACAGTGTCCTCTGATTAAAGTACAGAGTCCATTAAATGTGTTGATGAAGTGACTGATGGTCTAAACCGAGGAATTCCCAGAATCCAATTTGACATAGATTTTCTTTTTCTTTTGATCTTTTAGATGAGACTCTGAATGGCCAGCCAGAAGGTGAGTGAACAGTCACAGAAATCTTCAGAATATGCAGACATTAGGGTACAGTAAGAGAGTTAGGGTACAGAGTTAGGGTTCAGAGAGAGTTAGGGTACAGAGTTAGGGTTCAGAGAGAGTTAGGGTACAGAGGGAGAGTTAGGGTACAGTGAGAGAGTTAGGGTACAGAGGGAGAGTTAGGGTACAGTGAGAGAGTTAGGGTTCAGAGAGAGAGTTAGGGTACAGAGTTAGGGTACAGAGGGAGAGTTAGGGTACAGTGAGAGAGTTAGGGTACAGAGTTAGGGTTCAGAGAGAGTTAGGGTACAGAGGGAGAGTTAGGGTACAGTGAGAGAGTTAGGGTTAGCAGAGAGAGTAGGGTAGGTTAGGGTACAGAGGGAGAGTTAGGGTACAGTGAGAGAGTTAGGGTACAGTTAGGGTACAGAGTTAGGGTACAGAGGAAGAGTTAGGGTACAGTGAGAGAGTTAGGGTACAGAGGGAGAGTTAGGGTACAGTGAGAGAGTTAGGGTTCAGAGAGAGAGTTAGGGTACAGAGTTAGGGTACAGAGGAAGAGTTAGGGTTCAGAGTTAGGGTTCAGAGAGAGACTTAGGGTTCAGAGAGGGGGCCGTACGGAAGGTGTCCGGCCTGCCACCGGCTCCAGCATTCCCCAGTTGATCCCTCGGCTGTTGATTCAGCTGACAATCGCCACTCTCCCATGTGACCCGGGCCCTGGCATGCAATTGGCTGACTGCCGGCAGCATAGGATTGACCTTGGAGCAGTAGCAGCAGCATCTTGGGAGAGACAGAGAGACAGACAGAGAGACAGACAGAGAAATAGAAAGAGAGAATGTGCTTATTCAGGTCAACAATTTCCTCACATATGTTTATTGGATGCATATTTTATTTTCAATACAATATGGGATACTTCAGTATCCCATAATAATGAATCCAGACTACCCTGTGATGTGGTACTTCATTAATAACGCATGATTGATTTTTCTTTTAAAACAATTTACAGATAAGTTAAGACTCATTCTTAACCCACGTTGTTGTTGTTATTAATGTGAAAACGAAACAAAATGCTAATCACACTTGCTAAGTACAGAGTCTTATCATAGCAAAGGTTCTCGATTATTTACGAGAATGGGTGTTCAGTCGATATTATACATACATAACTTACACACTTTGGAGAGGCCGCTGTAAAAGTAGGATATGGTGTGTGTGTGTGTGTGTGTCTGTGTGTCTGTGTATGTGTGTGTGTGCATATATGCACACATGCAGGTAAATGTATGCCCGGGGTTGTCCTGCAGTATATAGCTGCTAGTATGCGTTCATATGTGGATGTGTTTGCCCACTGGTCCGTTTGTCTGAGTGCATAGTGTGGGAGTGTGTGAGTGTGCGTGCATACATGCTGAACCTCCGCAAAAAAGTGTGTGTGTGTGTGTGTGTGTATTCCACCCTCCATCGTCTATATTCATACGTGTGTCACGTCATGCTCAGAGTGCGTTGTCCCAGACAGTAACGGTGCTCCACCCTTACCTGAGATATTCCTGGAGATCTCGCCCCCAGGTGGGTAACCCCTTCCCCCTTCCCCCTTCCCCCTTCCTCCTCCTCCTCCTCCTCCTCCCCCCCCCTCTTCTTCCACCGGAGGCTCCACTGTGCACATTGCTCTGACATCACTGGTTGGTTTTTTAAGTGTGTGTGTGTGTATGTGTGTGTGTGTGTGTGTGACATCACTGGCCGAGTTAACTCGCACTCTCTCTGTCTCTCAGGAGTCTGGCTGTGTGGATGTGGTTGACTTGTTAGATCTGGCCGTTGCATCGTGCGGACATTGCATCATGAAGCCGGCTATGGCGGATAGCTGTGGCGCCTTCGATGCCCCCTATGTGCTTGTAGCTGTCTGTCTGTACACCCCCTCGGGCGGGCCTGTCGTCCTGCTAGTCATGTGTCTGTCTGTCTGTCGTGTGTCTGTCTGAGAGCCAATGCCGTCACGGTGAGATTGGGAACAATGGATTTTACAATCTCGCTCTGCATAACTAAAGAAAATGTGGTTTTACAGTTAACACTACGGTGAAATACGTTCACCGTATAACATATACTCATGTCGTGCAGATACACTTTGACGTGAGTTTGCAAAATCCAGTTCTCTTGATCGATCAACTTTATAGATATGCTATGACCAGATAATGTCAGGAATTGCATTTTATCTGCTCACTATCTGCTGTGTTTTTGGGGTTTGACCAACACAGAAGCCACCAAAGTGGAATTGAAACCTCAAACCTTTTGGTTGATTCCACCTCTCCCCCTATCAGAGAGCTATCCTAGTCCCGTCACCCAACTATCTGGTCATTAGCACATCTATGCCCACCGTACATGTGAGCCAGCGGTGTCTTGCTGGGCTGCCATGCTTGCCGCTATATGTCTGCCGTACAGAGCCGCTAGCGGAGGGGGAGCAGCCACAGCAGCCAGGGCCCGGGGAGTGTGAGGCGGTTCAGGCTGTGGTGGCTGAGCAGCCGGGCCCCCTAGCGGAGGGCCCCGGCCAGCCACAGGGGGCCGCCGGGGTCAGGGTTAACCCACAGGCTGAGTCTGGTAGCCTGGATGACGTGGAGGCGGACTCCTGGTCCCCGCTAGCCACCGGTAAGTACTGTCTGCTAACAGACGGAGATCAGTAGCTAACCCTACCCCACCTAGATAGCAAACCTACCTAGCTAGCTGCCTACCCACTACTACCTACCTACTACCTCCCCATCTACCTGTCTACCTTCTTATCTACTTACCTGTCTTAGTTACCTCCCACCTAGTACTACTACCCCTAAGTGTTTATACCTAGTCAGGATACAGTTGTGGTCAAAAGTTTACATACACTTGTAAAGAACATGTATGTCATGGCAGTAGTTTCCAATAATTTCTACAACTCTTATTTTTCTGTGATATAGTGATTGGAGCACATACTTCTTTGTCACAAAAAACATTCATGAAGTTTGGTTCTTTTATGAATTTATTATGGGTCTACTGAAAATGTGACCAAATCTGCTGGGTCTACATGTTCTTTACAAGTGTATGTAAACTTTTGACCACAACTGTACGTGTTATTGTTGGTGAAACAATTAAATGGAAAACCAGGTGAAAGGTGAGTCAGCGTCATCCAATCCTGTGTGGGTCTTAAGACAGACAGACAGACAGACGAATACACACACACACAGACTGACAGACGGACAGATACACACAGTCAGAGAGACAGTCACTCAGACAGACGGACTGACGGATGGAGACAGGCAGACGGAAATCCGGACCTACCTGAAGAAAAACAGGTGGATGGATACAGACAGATACAGACACAGATAAACAGATACAGACAGACAGACAGACAGACTGATACACATGCAAACATATGTGCACGCCACACATGGACACACGCACACTTCTTTGTACCCTTTATCTCTTTATAACTTGGAAATGACGATATTGACGATATTATTTGTGTATGTTGTACATCTACATGTATCCGAGGAGGTGAGTACCGATAGCTGTGGGAAGTGGTAGGCTATACCTCGCGACGGACCGACTCTCTGTCTCTACTACGGCTCGCCGGTCGCTGCTGTGCACTCGCTGGGAGGACGTCAGTATGTTCCTGCCGCTGCTTCAGAAAGCCCCGTCTGCATGCCCCCCCTCTCTCCCCCGGCGGTGCCCAGGGAGCCCTGTGCACGTGTGGGTCCCAGCCAGTGTCGATTGTTGTGCACGAAACGGCTCACAAACGCACACGCATAAGTCCTGCTGCACATACAGGAAGAGTTCAAACAACGGGGCAAAACTCTCAACTGCTTTCTGTCATGAGAGTACAGTTTAGGGTCACTCGCGTCGCTCGCCTGCTGGTTGACGTTTTGAAATAATAAACGGCAAACATCAAATCCACACGCAGAACCCCTTTCCCATTGTAAGACGATGTGTTGAGTTGTGGGGGTTTGCGCAGAGCTTAAGTAAAGTAAGCCAAAGTCTTCATTCAATGGCAATCTAAATTGGAGAGCGAAGGATAAGACGTGAGATCGTTTTGTTGTAGTCTGTTCTATTTAAGATGTATTTAAAGACAAGATGGCGTGACCCCAAAAAGTAATCGTACTCCATTGACAGATCGTAGGTCCGAGTTCTTCGTCACACGACAGGCTGTTGTCTTTGACGCGTGTCTCCACGACAACAGCCTCGTTGATGGCCCCCGCCGCCCAGTGTCTTGTGTCTGTGTTGGCCCGCCTCTGACTCGGACTCGGAGCTTTGTGATAGGTGGGTCTGTTGTGTCAATCGCGACTCTATTCCAGATAAGGAGGATGACGGTGACACCAGCAACCCCCAGTCTCCCACGCCGCCGCCAGGTTGGTAACTGTCTGTAGCAGCCATTTTGTTTTGTCGACTGTAATCAATAGTTTTCAATAGTTGTCTTTTTTATTTCGAAAAACAGAAATAAAGAGTTATAAGGGTCAGGATCAGAGCTCAAAAGCATTCGTTTGTGGAACCTCACCATTAAAAACGAACAACCTTTTCAACTAAAAACAATAATAAGTTAATCATTAAACAATCGTGATGTATGTCTCTGCTCTGCCACATACATCGTTAAGGACGTGTGCAAATCCCCCGTGTGAAAACAAAATACTACAATCTAATCCCCAATAAATGGATATAGCTGGACTAGCCTGTATAAATATGGATTTTATATTCATCATTCATGAAAGGCATTGTACCACCAAAGGGAATACTGCACAATATATAGTTTTAATTTCTTTAGCTTTTTCTGAACTGGACCGCCATTAAAGGCACCGATAACATGTAGTTTACTAGTTTAGTTTAGTTTAATCAAATGAATGTTTAATATTATTATATTAAACATTCATTTGATTAAACATTGCACACTGCACATGATCGCATTAGTTCAGTTGATAAATCCACATTGAGGAACATAACAATAATAATGATGTTAACTATAGAGAAATATTAAGTAGAATTATGTCGATAATGTGCTTTTTTTCCCAGGAGATGGCAATTCACTCAAGAAACTGTCTATTGACCTGCCTCGTAAGAGCTCTCTCAATCAACATGTTCACAGTATCTCAGTACACGTTTCAAAAGCAGTGACCGTGTTTATAATATATATTTGGAATACAAAAATCTAATTTCTAAATGTAGACTTTACCTTTGTACATTAACAAACTGACAAACATCCAGACCCCACGTTTATAACAGGACAAAATTCTTCTAAAATAAGTTTCTAATGAACTCAAACTATATATATATATATAAGTAAATATATATATACAGTATATATACATATATATGCATTCATTCATCTTCTGAGTTCTGCAGTGTGTTCAGCTTGTCTGTGTGTTGCTTGCTGTCTGTCTGTCTGTCTGTGTGTCCATGGCTGGACTTTACAGTATTATTGCTCATATAATATGCTGTAAATTTCTCTCTGTCTTTGTTCAGATGATTGCGTCACTGTGCCGACAATGGGGAGGAAAGACTCAGGTAACACTAATTTATAATAGCAAGAGGTAAACAAAAAACAAACCAATTAAACTCCTCAGGCAAAATAAGCAAAATTAAATTAAAGAAAAATTACCAAAACTTTATATAATCAAGTGGAACCTGAAGCTCTGCATCCTGTTGTGTCTCCCCTTGTGAAACCCCACCTCTCCCATTTCCCCAATATGATCCAATGGATCCTTGATCAATCTGGGATTGATCCAGCCTGATGAGATGAGACATGATGGCCAGCTTGGCCGTCTGAAAGAATGATTTCTTGAAACGCCATAGCAGAAACCATCCCTCCCCCCCTCCCCTTTCAAATGCTTGTAAGATGCTATGGAGTTTCTGGAAAGTCTCCACCTTCTTTCATCGGCACTTTAAAATTAATTAAAACATATTTCTCTTATTATATTTCTCTTATTATATTTCTGTTATTATTATTATTATTATTATTATTATTATTATTATTAACATTTTGCAATTCCTAGTTTGCTCAAAATGTATCAGAAAAACTCAAAAGATTGGTATGTCTAACTAGTATTTAGCTTGAATCAAATGTCAGGGAATTTCAGCTCTTTCAATGCCTAGTTACGTTTATTCTACATAGAATAATTCATTGTGAATCTATGAGGATTTCCACACCGGAGATGGGGACTGGAGCATATCAGGAACGTGGAGAACCTTCCTTGTGGAGGAACCCGCCTTTTTTCATGTTGTATGTTCTGTGTTCCATATCATGTGGTCCATGCTTTTCCATGTTTGCGATGAGCTCAAAGCTCAGCTGCTTTATGGATGGATTGGTTGAGTTGTGGAGGAAAATGTGTTGTGTTGATTGTACCCTGGGTCTTTGGGTCTATTCTCTGGTTGGATTCCAGATGAGAAAAGCAGAGAGGTGGGTGGAAAAATGTACAAGAAGTACAAGAACTCCTCTTACTCGGTGGTAACGGTAGTCTGTCTCTGGTGATCTGTGTGTGACTGTGTGTGTGTGTGGTCCCTCTCCTCTGTGTGAGCAGTGTGGTCCCTGGGGGAGGGCCAGGCCCCCGAGGACCTGGAGCCCATCGACACACCGCCACTGTCCACGCTGCTCATCGAGAAGCCCCAGGGAGGCTCTGTCGACGTGGGTGAGTGACTGACCCACCCTGTGAATGCCATTGTTCAACATATGTGGATTTAAAGCTGCTGTCGGTAAGATTTGAGAGTTGTAGAGACCCCAATAATGTCCCCAAAAACGTCCCCTGCCTCTGGGATGCTCTTGGTCAGAAATTTGAAAATCTAAATGGTCTCAAACAGAGGCAGACATGACCAACGAGAACAGACACCTTGCCCTCATATTGAATAAACTAGCATGTAGTTCCTCTAACAGCCTCTAGGTGGTTAATTGTAGAGGCTAGCATGCAGTTCCTCTAACAGCCTCTAGGTGATTCATTGTAGAGGCTAGCATGTAGTTCCTCTAATGGCCTCTCGATGGTTCATTGTAGAGACTAGCATGTAGTTCCTCTAACAGCCTCTAGTTGGTTCATTGTAGAGACTAGCATGTAGTTCCTCTAACGGCCTCTAGTTGGTTCATTGTAGAGACTAGCATGTAGTTCCTCTAACGGCCTCTCGATGGTTCATTGTAGAGACTAGCATGTAGTTCCTCTAACGGCCTCTAGGTGATTCATTGTAGAGGCTAGCATGTAGTTCCTCTAACGGCCTCTCGATGGTTCATTGTAGAGACTAGCATGTAGTTCCTCTAACGGCCTCTAGGTGATTCATTGTAGAGACTAGCATGTAGTTCCTCTAACGGCCTCTAGTTGGTTCATTGTAGAGACAAGCATGTAGTTCCTCTAACGGCCTCTCGATGGTTCATTGTAGAGACTAGCTGTGGGTCTTATACACGTGTGTGTGTGTGTGTGTGTGTGTGTGTGTGTGTGTGTGTGTGTGTGTGTGTGTGTGTGTGTGTGTGTGTGTGTGTGTGTGTGTGTGTGTGTTCTTCTGGGTGTCCCAAGGTGCTGACATTAGATTCACCGCCAAGGTGGAGGCCAAAGACCTTCTGCGCAAACCCGCCGTGAAGTGGTTCAAAGGGAAGTGGATGGACCTGGCCAGCAAGACGGGAAAACACCTCCAGCTGAAGGAGACCTTCGACCGACTCACCAAGGTACTCAACATCTCAACGTGACCCAGACACGCTCCTTTAAGGTCTGTTTTAGTACAAACCACCTTCACTAGCCTCCGCACACGCTCCAGTCTCTACTCCAGATGTTACTGATTGTTGTAAGTCATCCATCGCTTCCCCCTCCACTCAGGTGCACACCTTTGAGATGCTCATCATCAAGGCCAAGGAGAACTACGCCGGGAACTACAGGTGTGAGGTCACCTACAAGGACAAGTTCGATAGCTGTTCTTTTGACCTGGAAGTGAAAGGTTGGTCAGCCTTCACCCTGTGAATGCCATTGTTCAACATATGTGGATTTAAAGCTGCTGTCGGTACGATTTGAGAGTTGTAGAGACCCCAATAATGTCCCCAAAAACGTCCCCTGCCTCTGGGATGCTCTTGGTCAGAAATTTGAAAATCTAAATGGTCTCAAACAGAGGCAGGCATGACCAACGAGAACAGATACCATAGCTCTTCAATCTTGCCTACAGCACCTTTTATTAACATAGTAGTTAGAGTATGAAACATATTTTCTCTGATTCTCTTACAGAAGCCGAACAGGGCTCACAGAGTTTTGACATTCGCTCGGCTTTCAAGAGAAGGTAACGAGAGCAGAACCGTACCATTGCGACACAAGACAGATGTGATTGTCTGTAAACATCCATGTCTTAAGACCTTCATCTTTACCTGTGTTTATTTTATATTCAGCTCTTAGACTTGTGGCCCCACCGTGCGACTAGAGACAGTGTTTTCTGGGACTTAGATACATTCAGATAATGGTTTCTGGCAGTTCCTTAATACTACTAAATGTCCATTGAACTGAATGAGGAACACCCCTTTTGTAAAGGGCAGGGCCATCAGATTCCAATCATATTCCGATTTTGTCGCATAAGTGTATCTGTGTGAATAGATGGTTGTCAAAAATGTCATTAACCTTTATTCATAAAGTTAATTACAAGATCAACCAAGTTGGCCAACACTTTTACACCCCACCCCCCCTTCCTTTACCCCCCAACCCAACAATGTGTCTAAACAGACAACGCAAAGCCTGACAGTTTCGTCGTGTCAAACTCAATGTTTGTGTACATTGCGGGAAGACATTGTATGATGAACACTGTCCAAGAGAAGCTCTGGAGGTCCGTTACACAAAATCCATATGTCCAGACTGGGGTCATCCAACGGTTTTTGTGTAAAGATCTCTGATCACTTCTGCTTTGCGTTGTGCCAGACAGCATTGTTCATTTGGAGGTTGCCCGTGACTTGTGTTTATGATGACTGAATGACTGAACTTTATTAATCTCTTCTCGTTAACAACAGCAGTGAAGGACAAGAGGATGCAGGGGAACTTGACTTTAGTGGTCTCCTTAAACATAGGTGAGAATATTATCCCTCCCTCCCTCCCCCCTTCCTCACCCCCCAAGCCCTTGTCTGCAATGGTTAAATAAATGGTTAAATCTTCTTGATTCTATTTTTCACTTTTAAAGTAAATAGTCATTTTCTCCCCCAAGTTCACTTTTAACTGTCTGTCATGTTCTCCCTGATTCAATTGTTAATAAAAATGCCCTTTGCAGGCAACACGTTACATGGGACAAAAGGCATCTAAAATCTTAACACATAGCCTCATCAAGGCACATTTTTAGTTGAAATGAATTTAGGGTTGTAAACCCTAAATCTAAGATGTATCTTTGTTCATTCATCTTTTGTTCTTGGATCCGTTCATCTAGACGGTGACGGTGTTGGCAGTAGAGTTCAGTAGAACCACACATTTATTTTGGGCTTATGTCTTCTTCCTCTCCCACCCCCCGACCCCCCCCCCTCGATTTATTCAGACATCAGAGGTTAGTAGAGAGAATAGATAATTAAACCATTAGACCTTTTGGTGGGTAAGTACAAAAAACAAATTCTCGCAGAATCCCAGCATGGAACGTGCACAGCTCTATAGAACTGGACGAGTGTTGGCCTCCTGTAGTACGGAAACACTTCATTTTGGAAAGCAGCATTCCTTAGAAGCCTCGTGGCTAATGGGGCCGCATGGCTGTCACGCCTGACGCCCGGACGACGCCTTCCAAGGGTCCGGACGGACGGCCATGCGACTCATCAGCGCACCTGTGCCCACGCGCAAGGACCATGCTGCCAAATGGTGTTACGACTACATTGTCATTCTATTTCGATTCAGAAATACAAGACAAGTACGACAGTGTTTATTTCGGCTTTTGGCAGCGAAAAGGCCTGAAAATAAACAGATTTTATTTTTTGCGCTTTTTTCGATTACCGGGAATCCCTTTCAGACATTTTCGGAAGCAAATGTCAACCAATGAAAGGAGAGACTGAATGGTATTCATTCAGCTGCACTAATATACTGTACCAGGCAACTAATTGTCAGGGTAACACGTTTATTAACCTAGATCTTATAGATCTAACCTCTTCATCTATCATCTAACAGTGTCAGAGCAACTCTGAAGTGATGGCTGAGGCAAAAAAAACAAGACAAGCAAACAACAAACTGAGATAAACAAACAAACAAACGTACAGGCGCATTGCGTACTGCTAGGAAGTAACGTAATTATGTCGATGCACATTCACTCATCGTTTGTGTCTGCAACCCAGATATCCCAGCATGCTTTATTCCATCGCTACATCTTACAAAACTATCTCACGTCTTATCCTTCGCTCTCCACGACATCCTCAGGTATACCATACCCAATAAACACTATAATATGGTAGAAATAATCACATTTTGTTCCCCTGTCTAAAAACATAAAACCATATATACTCAAAGTGTCTCATCTCGGTCAAAGAGGAACGGTAACACATCTTCATCATCTTTTTTTTCGGAGAAAAGCTTCCCTGGTCCTTTGTTATACAATAATTAGGTTAATCTTTCAACTATAATGATTTTATTTGAAGTATACAGTCGGCACTAGCCCCGATGTAATCAAAGATGCTTGATTTAAAAGAAATGTCACGATATTGATGATTGATAGCGGAGTTATCGTTAACGTAAACATTGCTCATATTGATCGGTCTGTCTCACTGGGGAATAAACAGACAACACAGGGAGATAACGAACATACAGTAAAACACACACACACACACACACACACACACACACAGGCACACACATTCTCAACGCAAGTGTCTTCAAGGGCTTCAAACAGCATCTCTGTTGCACCGCCATGTTGTGTTTGTGGTGACGCCGTCTGCATTGTTAACGCTGGTCTATGACGAGTTATTACGGCAGGCAGACGTACCCATCTCTTTGTGAGACGTGTCCTGAGGAACTTCTCCAAGGAGTGGTCGGCTGGAATTAGAGAAAACATTCTCAGCTCATTACTCTCACAAATCGGAAACAGACAAAGTTACACATGTATTGGTAGTAACTCAGATTATCGTAAAGCGATGTGGTTAGCGAACATTAACTGGTTATCTGGTATAAAGGTTTGAGAAACTTCAGTTATTCATGTAAGTAAGGCTGGAGCAACACAACGTCATCCATTTTGGTCCCGTGTACTCTCCAGCCTCTAATGAACAACTTCCTCAGGGCACGTCGCAAACTACTGACCAATGGGATTTATATTCACCTGGCGGCCATCTTGGCTCCACCTTGGCTCTAAACGCCAGCCGGGTGGCGGGAACTGAATGCAGACCGCCACCCGGCTCGCGTTTAGAACCAAGACGGCCGCCCGCCAGGTGCATAACACCCATCAGGTCAGTCTCTTCCCTGAGGCACACCCCCACCACCACCACCACACTCCCTCACCTGTGTGTCCGGCACCTGTGGCCAGGGAACACAAGCAAGAGGAGCTCCCCGAGGTGGACGTCTGGGAGATCCTGAAGAACGCCCGGCCCGACGAGTACGAGAAGATCGCCTTCACCTATGGCATCACTGACCTGCGGGGTCTGCTCAGGAGGCTGAAGAAGACCAAGAAAGAGGAGAAGAAGAGCGAGGGTGAGGTCTAAAAGCTTTATTGTCCGTATGCGAGTACAGAAAAGGTTCAGTCTTCATCTCAGATCAGGCGCAATTAAAAACAAAGCAAAGAGGGCGACTTCAAATTAGAGGGTCTTTCTTCTTGTTTTCTGAAGCATTTGCCAAGAAGCTGGATACCGCCTACCAGGTGGACAAAGGCGGGAAGATCCGCTTTGTGGTGGACCTGGCCGACCCCACGGTGGAGCTGAAGTGGTACAAGAACGGCCAGGAGATCCGATCCACTCCCAAGTACGTATGAAATCACAACTATATCCGTGTTGTCATCGTCTCTTGTTTTTGAATGTTCAATGTTGTGCAAATCCGAAGCATTTTACAACAACTTTGGGTAAAATGTATTTCATTTGCGGTTTCGTCCCGGTTTTCTGAGATCCCATGTTGTACCTTGACACACATCTCAAAAAACAATGTATGTATTATGCTGGCCGTGCAAATACATTCACTTGAGTGTATTTGTTCATCAATTGTATTCATTCATTCATTCTGTCAACCCATTTTATTACTCACTCGGACACACACACACACACACACACACACACAGCCTAGATCGCTGCACTGATAACTAATGCACAGTAAAGTTGCAAACTAACAACTCTCTCTCCCTCTCTGTCTCTCTCTCTATCCCTCCCTCTCCTCTCTCTTGCTAACTCTCTCTCACTTTCTCTCTCCTTCTCCCTCTCTCTCTCCTTCTCTCTCCCTCTCTCTCATACATCAAACACGTCCCACGTTTACAGGGCTGCACGTGGCTTCCGGGTTTCATTGGGGTGGAACCTCCTGTGCACAACACCACTGTTCTGTCGTTCTCTGCCATTGACCGCATTCTGTCATCTCTGTGTGTGTGCAGGAAAACGGCCATACCTCCCTGATAGGTCTTTATCTTAGTGTGGCTTTGAAACACCCATCTTCACAGATATGCTATTCAAATCCAGAGGGGGAATTAAGGATTAAGAATATATATCTATTGCTGTAGTCCAGACCACCTCGGTCGAGTCCAAGTCCACATCGAGTCATTTGTGAATCGAGTCTTATTCAAAACCATGACCAAGGTAGGGGACTTAAGTCTGAGACCATGTCTGAGACCATGATGTTGCTATCATTCAATGAATTGCCTAAAATAGCAATTTCTAAAAGCATATTTCAATATATACACACATCTCAACATAAACATCAAATATGTACACATTATATTTCGAACCTTCGATTAGTTCATCCATATACACCATATATAATATATAGCAATACCAAAATCTCATTATTGGGAAGGGATTCTGAGAATTACATACATTATGAATGCATGTCTTTGCACATGCATTCCTAGTTTCCGTTTAAAGCTATGCAAGCCCTAAAGCCATCTCAGAGGTTATGGTCGTTTTCTGGTCTCTGCTCATTTCCTCCAGGATTCAGTGTCCGGAAGAGTCCAATCTCTCTCTCTCTCTCTCTCACTCTGTCTCTCTCTCGCACTCTGTCTATCTCTCTCCCTCTCTCTCTCTTCCACGCTCTCTCACCTTTCTTGGATGTAACATGTATTGTGACTACATATCCATCCAGGCATGATGTCTCTCTGTACTGTGTCTGCCTGTCTGTCTGTCTGTTTGTCTGTCTGTGATGTTATGCCATGTCATGGCGCTTCTACCTGTCTGCCATATTCACTTCCTGCACGCTTCCTGTCCGCCGGACCTATTCTGGCTCCGCTGCCCACCTTAAGTCAGAGGAAGTAAGTCCGTCCACTCAGTTGATTTACCTCCCGCCGTGACCCCTGACCCCACCCCCCATCCCTCCCTGTCTAGTCTGACCTCTGACCCCCGGAACTTGTGCACGTTCGACCACACCCAATACGTGCTGCGATTGGTCAGTCATATGTGATTAGAGCTGAACGATATGGTAACAAAATAATATTGATAATAATAAAATCGATTTTGATCATATTTCGATTCATTATTCAGCCCTACATGTGATCTTAAGTTCAAAGTACCAAGATGGTGGCATGGAATGTGTGTGACATCACATGAAACCATCCTATAGCACTCTAGAGTGACAATATACTTGTTGTTCATAAACGTAGCTCTCTTCTAAATAATGTCATACCAATTAGTTTTTTATACCAATCACAATAATAACAATCAATCAATCATCAAGATCACGTTTATTTTCACCTGGGTCAGATTTATGGGGGATCTGTCATGCTTGGCAATTTTGTAATATAAGAGAGTCATCGAGGGTTGTGAAAAAAATCACACTCTGCAACATCAACTCTGTCTCCACAAAGACATCCCAGATCAGTTACACTCCAACGGTCCAACCTTTTGGCGGCAACAGAGTTTGTAGTTGCAGACCACCCTTTTGAAGCCACTTATATACTCCCTTGTGTTAGAAGATAGCCAAGTGAATGAGGGCTCCCCCCTGTAAGCTCCCAGAGTGTAAGGCCCCCGCTCTGCTGTCCAGGTACATCTTTGAGCACAAGGGAACCCAGAGGATCATGGTCATCAACAACTGCTCCATGTTGGACGACGCCGCCTACGCCGTCGCCGCGGGAGACGAGAAGTGCACCACCGAGCTGTTTGTCAAAGGTACAAGGCCGCCACCGCCACACATCGACTCGGGGTGTCTGTGTGCCTGTTGGGTGGTCACCTTCCTCTTCGTCCCCCAGAGTTGCCGGTGAAGATTGTGAAGACCATCGAGGCCGTGAAGACCACCGTGAACGAGAGGATCGAGCTGGAGTGTGAGGTGTCTGAGGAGGGCGCCCAAGTGAAATGGTATGACACCGAGAGACCTGATCCACTAAGCGGCCGCCATGTTTGTTCATCAGGTGGATATAAACCTTCTACCTGTCATGGGGGGAAACCATGATAAGTCAATGGAAATGCACTCTAAATTTGACATGGGCTGGGAAATGAATGAGTTGTCATGGTTTCCCCAAAGATTCTAGAAGGTTTACCCAGCCCACGAACCAATATGGCCGCTAGGTAAATAAAGTCGAGAGATGGTGAGGTGAACTGTCTTTTGAGGGAATTTTGGTTGAATTTGTTGCCAACCACAATTTGCTTTGTTGACTTGGAATGCCGCCATCCTCTTCCTCCACCGTCGTTCCCGGATCTCCCAGGATGAAGAATGGCGTGGAGGTGCCCACCGGCGTGCGCTCGCGGTACCGCGTCAAGTGCGATGGCACCAAGCACTACCTGGTCATCGACGACGCCTCCAAGGATGACACCGGCGTCTACTCCATCATGGCCACCGGGGGCACATCGGAGGCCCGCGTGCAGGTTGAGCGTACGTAGCACCGCTCCATGGACACCTCGAGCTCTTTCCTCCAGTCCTTGTGACATTAACTAAGCAAGCAACAACACCGGATGTCTTGTGTTGTTGTGTTTGGTTTCCAGTGAAGCCCTTGAAGATATTCCAGAACCTGCACGACATTACGTTGAAGCTGGGCGAGCCCCTGAAGCTGCACTGTGAGATCTCCCCCGGCAACGTGCCTGGCCGCTGGTACCGCAACGGGCAGCTGATCCAGGCCAACGACCGCATCAACATCTTTCACAGAGCCAAGTACTCTCCCTCTCTCACTCTGTCTCTCACTCTCTCTCTCTTTCTCTGTCTGCCTCTCTGTCTCTCTCTCTGTCCTCTGTCTCTCTGCCGCTGTCTCTCTCTCTGCCTCTGTCCCTGTCTCTCTCTCTGCCTCTGTCTCTCTGTCTCTCTCTCTGCCTCTGACTCTCTGTCTATCTCTCTCTCTCTGCCGCTCTCTCTCTCTGTCCTCTCTTTCTCTCTCTGTCTCTGTCTCTCTCTTTGTCTCGCTCTGTCTCTCTCTCTCTCTCTGTCTGTCTGTCTCTCTCTCTCTGCCTCTGCCTCTCGCTGTCTCTCTCTCTGTCTCTCTCTGCACTTTGTGGTATCCATGTCTGATAACCTCCTGTCCTGTGAAGACTGGGTCCATGGGTTGTTCTGCTGCTTCCCCAGGAACCACCGTCTGGAGGTGGAGGCCACATCCCTGCACGACTCCGGGAACTACACCTTCGTACTCGAGGGATACTCCCAGAGCCTGTCCGCCAAAATCCATGTCATCGGTACATGACTCATTCCATTACTTACTATGCAATATTCTGACCCTCAAAAACAAGATGTTTAATCTCAAGGGGCTGTTGTCTTCTATTCACTTTACCTACAGATCCCCCGAGGGTGTACTTGGACACTCTGAACCTCCCGGACAACACGGTGACAATCGTAGCGGGGAACAAGCTACGTTTAGAGATCCCCATCAGCGGGGAGCCGGCGCCCCGGGTGGTGTGGATGAAGGGGGAGAGAGTCAGTCGCCTTGCTTCTTACTACTACTACTCCATGTTGTTTGGGAGGTCATTGGGGACACCATTGTGCCACTTATCTCAAAGCTGATATATGTCATTCACTCTCTCTGTCTCTCTGTCTCTCTCTCTCTCTCTCTCTCTGTATGACTGTCTCTGTCTGTCACTCTCTGTCTGTCTCTGTCTGTCTCTCTCTGTCACTCTGTCTGTCTCTCTCTGTCTGTCTGTCACTCTCTGTCTCTGTCGCTCTCTCTCTCTGTCTTTGTCTGTCACTCTGTCTGTCTGTCACTGTCTGTCTCTCTCTGTCTCTGTCTGTCTCTCTCTGTCTCTGTCTGTCACTGTCTGTCTCTGTCGCTCTCTCTCTCTCTGTCTGTCTGTCTGTTTCTCTCTCTGTCTCTGTCTGTCTCTGTCAATCTCTCTGTCTCTGTCTGTCCTTCTCTCCATCTCTCTCTCTGTCTTTATCTCTCTCGGCCTGTCTGTCACTGTCACTGTCTCTACCCCTCTCTCTGTCTCTCTCTCTCTCTCTGTCACTCTCTCTCTCTCTCTCTCGGCCTGTCTGTCACTGTCTCTATCCCTCTCTCTCTCTCTCTCTCTCTCTCTCTCTCTCTCTCTCTCTCTCTCTCTCTCTCTCTCTGTCTCTCTCTCCCCCCTCTCTCTCTGTCTCAGGTGATCCTGGAGTCGGGCCACCGCATTCACGCTGAGACGTACCCGGACCACACCAGCCTCACCATCGAGGTGACGGAGCGCGAGGACTCCGGCAACTACAAGATTGTCCTGCAGAACGAGGCGGGTGAGGCCACCGGCAGCCTCAAGGTCAAGGTCGTAGGTCAGTATGACGCCGCGCGGGGGGGGGGGTCGTGACCATGTGTGAAGCATGAAGACTCCACTAAGTCGGATTGTTCTGTCTTGATCTGCCAGACATCCCAGACCCCCCAGAGGCACCACTGGTCCCTGTGGTGGGCGGGGATTGGTGCTCCATGATCTGGGAGCCGCCCGGCTATGATGGCGGCTCACCAATTCTAGGTAAACAGCACTTACATATGTCGTCAATCACAGTGACTGAATGATGATTACACCATTTCAACGCATCCAGGGGTCAATCATGGGTCTTCTCTTTTCTGTGGGTCTGCTTTTTCGCTTTTTTATTCCAGGGTACTTTGTGGAAAGGAAAAAGAAACAGAGCTCCCGGTGGATGCGGCTGAACTTTGACTTGATCAAGGAAGTCACCTTCGACCCCAAGAAGATGATCGAGGGCGTGCCGTACGAGGTGCGCATCTTCGCCGTCAACGCCATCGGCGTGTCCAAGCCCAGCGAGCCGTCCAAAGCCTTCCTCCCGCTCGGTGAGTCCCACTATGTCCCCCCCTATAGAGCCCGCAGATGTTACGCCCCCCACTCCTTCTGTCAGAGGCTACTTACTGTTTACTCAGCCCCCACGTTGCATAACAACAACAAACGGCCGAATGTTAAAAGTGTTCGGACCGCTGGATGTGTTTATGGGGGCAGGTGGGGGCTGGAGAGGGGAGTCTAAGAGGGTACTGCCCTTGGTAACAACGTCAACCCATCCACACCCACCCACCCATCCACCCACTCACCACCCCCTGTGGTGCAGCTGCTGCTCCCCACAAGCACTCTGACCTTGACCTCCACGCAGGAGCTTTGGAGGATATTAAATATGTCTTTATAATGGCTGCCAAATCCTCCCGGGATCAGTGGTTGGGGAGGCCGGCCTGCCACGGGGTTCAGCTGAGTATGCTTCACCATTTAAGAATAGCCATCGGGCGACCAGGGCTCTAATGAGATCTGATGAACGCAGTGATGACATACCAGCCGTGGAGACAGGCGCCCACAGCGCGCCCATAATGGCACCCCATTTTGGGCAGCAGAGAAAGATCATAATCCTGCTCTTTTATCTCCCCACTCGGGGGGTCAGGGGTGCGGGGGGCGGTGGTGTGGGGCTGGGGGCGGGAGGGGGACCACAAACAAGCAACAATGGTTTTGACTCTGTATGTCCGTGTTTGATTTGGCTCTTTTGTCACCTCGTGCCTCTTTCCCTGTACAGCGAACACCGTTTATTTAGGGACTCAAGTGTAGCTGGGAATTCAGACACTACTTATGGGCCAGGAGTCCGTCGACGTGACATGTGTCGGTCACATCAACAAGCCAGCGAGCGTTAACATCGTTCAGCTCACTTGCATGAAGAACCGGTGCGGAACATGTTGAATAAAGAGAAGATAGGAAATTCCTTGTGCCAGAGGTTGCTCATAAAAGACAACAAAATAAGAATAAAAACAATAGAATAACAAATGTAAAGTGTAAGAATAGAAAATTTGGCAATGGTATTGAAAAGTATTATTGCACGTGGTATTGAGAATATTGAAAACCACTATGCATCATGGGATATCGTGCAGAAATACCTGTGCATCAGTTATGCACTTTTAAACATTTTACGGTGCCGATAGTAGTGCCGATTAGAACCAGATTTGTCCGTGCACACTTCGAACACCGCCACAAAATGTTGACACCCTTTATATAGTGAACCGTGTGTGTGTGGACTAGGGTTGCTCGCCGGGGGGGTATTTGTTAACTTTTTATAACTATGTTGCATTAATAGTTGCCTAAACTAATAATACATACTCAACATATTGTGCAAATATGATTCTTTTCTTGTTTAGATAGGCAGGCATATGAACTACCTGTAGGAGGTCTAAAAATAATCACTTGCGATGTAATGAATTGTCGCGAACGCCACCGAGGAGTGTAGTTGTATTGTTGCTCTGTGGCCCAGACACCACCCAGAGTCTACCTGTTATTGTGCTTTCCCAAGGACTGATTGTTGTTTTGGACATTAATCTGTTAATCCACGGTTCTGATCCGGGAGGGGGGGGGGGATTTTGGGGGGGACATGTCCCCAGCGTCCCCACTAAATTCTACGGCCATGTGCTTTCCAATAATACATTTCCCATACATAACATTCCTCATAATCCCTCCGGCGCCCCACGTCATCTACGCGGCCATGTGGTGGCCCCGCCCCCCCCTGGCCGCTACAGAATGTAATGAAGATAGTTTTGTTTTTTTTCTTCATGAGAATTTCAACAGAATTGCTGCATGTTCTTCATAGAAATAAAACATTTGTATTCGATAAAATAGCGTTGTTCTCTTGCATTTATTTATATAGGCCTAGCATTAAATTAGTATTAAAAGGCACTTCCGGTTTCTACGGGAATCCCGGGATTTACAAAGGGTCAGATTCGGGAATTTTGAGCAAACCTAGTGTGGACCCATTCTAATGTGGTGTCACCCCCGGTCCCACGCAGCCGTGACCAGCGAGCCCACCATGCTGGTGGTGGACGATGTCACCGACGACACCGTGACCATGAAGTGGCGTCCACCCGACACCATCGGCGCCGCCGGCCTGGACGGCTACCTGGTGGAGTACTGCATAGAAGGAAGTAAGAGACACACAGAGTACCACCACCACGGAATCTACACGATAAATAAGTCACATGACCGCAGTGTCAGACTTCTGGTTTACAGAGGCGAATGCTACAAATGGTAACTAGCATAGCACATTTTTATTGGAGAGAGGAAGGAACCTACCTTTATGTGCAAAGGCTCGTTAGCTCGTTACAAAGTAAAGTGATATTGTGAGATTGTGATCAAAGGAGGCATTGTCAGCAGCCAGTGATGTTCTTGATCCACAGCTGACGAGTGGGTGTCGGCCAACAAGGAGCCGACAGACAAGACAAAGTACACCGTCACAGGGCTGCCGTCGATGGTCAAGATCCTGGTCCGGGTCAAGGCCATCAACGCTGCGGGCTCCAGCACACCTCGCACCGTGCAACACTCCATACTGGTCAAAGAAGTAATCGGTATGAAGCTCACATCATATGTACAACAGACTCCCATAGCTGGAAATAATAACTAAATGAACATAACTAATGTCTCAATGAAATAGATTAAATGTAGGTTTTTTTGTCCGTCCACGTGCATCAACAGAACCGCCCAAAATCCGAATCCCGCGGCACTTGAAGCAGACGTACACCCGGAAGGTCGGAGAGGCTGTCAACCTTGTGGTTCCCTTCCTGGTACAGCAGACACGCTCTCGACTCCTCGTCATTTTCCAGCCATTTCCGTGCTCCTTATTGACCTTTGGACTCTCTCCTCCAGGGTAAACCCAGGCCCAAGGTCTCCTGGCTGAAGGACGGGCAGCCCATCGAACCCGCCCACGTCAGCATCCGCAACACGGACTGCGACAGCATCATCTTCATCCGCAAGGCGGCGCGCAGCCACTCTGGGAAGTACGACATGAAGGTGCAGGTGGAGAACCACGCCGACACCGCCATCCTGGACATCCAGATCGTCGGTGAGGAAGGGGCGTTCGTGGCTCGACCCGCTAACGTGCTAACCACTCGGGTGATAAGCCTAGTGACCCCGGGTTTGACCCCTGACCTGCAGCCCTGTGCTAAATGTTGTCGCCCCCCCCCCCCATCCTTTGTAAAAGGAAAGGAGATCAGTCAACAGCGGCAATATAATAAAATGCCTCTTTTTATTGCCATGGTCTTTCATGAACTTGATGCATCGTGATGTACTGAGGATAGTGGTGTCAATGGCTCAAGATGGTTCCTTGGTCCTTCATGTCTCCTCTCAGACCTGCCCGGGCCTCCCCAGGCAGTGAACATCGAGGAAGTGTGGGGAGGGAATGTGGCCCTGGACTGGAGCCCCCCCAAAGACAACGGCAACGCCCCCATAGCCGGCTACACCATCCAGAAGGCAGACAAGAAGACCATGGTACGATGGGACGACACGACAAATATACTACCGTGTTTTCTATGTTCTGTGTCCCACTAACGAGACGCTTCTGGGCAGGAGTGGTACACGTGTGTGGAGCACTACCACCGCACGTGCATCACCATCACGGACCTGGTGGTCGGCAACGAGTACTTCTTCCGGATCTACTCTGAGAACATGTGCGGGCTGAGCGAGTGCGCCACGCAGACCAAGGACTGCGCGCTCATCGTCAAAGAGGGTACGGCGAGAGAGAATGCCAGCGTAAAATATATCATGCAGGAATTTATTTCGTTTTTAGACCAGTGGTTCCCAACCTTCTTTGCCCTGTAACCCCAAAACTCATGTCACCCCCAGCTTCTGTTCTTCCGTTCGATTCCCCACACATCGACTTAACCCTATCAATATCGATCAATTTGTATCATCAAATATCTAGACCTTATTAGCAACAATCTCCCGTGACCCCCATATGCACATATTCCCCACATTCTCATCCCAGAGGTTGAGAACCACTGCGTTAGACAGTGTTTGATTTTAATGAATGGTTGAACTTCTCTTCCTCTCCCCCCCTTTCAGTCCCTTGGATTTCACTGTCGTTTTACCTCAACCTTAACGGTGGACCTCTTCTCCCTTAACTTTGTACCCTGCCAAGTTCTGGGGAAATCAGTTTAGCGTGGACAACAACTCTCCATGCCTCCAATTGTGTCTCTATTATTCGTTGAAGGGTCCGTAAAGGGTGCTGTCAGTGATATTGTTCACCATAAAATGTAGGCGCATCCTACGTTTATTTATATGTAGGTGGGAGTGTGTGTTTGGTGGTGATGAGGTGGTGAGGCCACCCCAGATTCTAACTGAGCCAGGTGAGGCTGTAGCCCCACCCACCCCAGACTCTAGCTGGGCCAGGTGAGGCCAATTAAGCCAGCCACCAAACACACGCACTCCCACAATGTAATGTCTGGGTTTGTGGTGCAACGGAAACCATAGCAGATATGACTGACAGCTCCTTGGACGGTATACCTCTGACTTGGTCTCTGTATCTGATGATGAATTAAACCCCTCATGTTGTCTATCCCTTCAACCACCACCTCCACCTCAGGGGTAACCCTTCATGATACTGCTCAGCACGCGTATCATGCACGACCCCGTTCCTTCACCCTTCCTCCCGCAGGGCTGCAGCTCAAGACCCCCCAGTACATCGACCACGACTTCAAGGAGGCGCCCCGGTTCACGCAGCCGCTCATCAACACCTTCGCCGTCGCCGGATACAATGCCACGCTCAACTGCAGCGTCCGCGCCAACCCGCGGGTAAATCACTATTCTTTGATTACTGACCAGGTGAAGGTGTTCAGTAATCATTATAGCTGTCAGAGGCCAATAGAAACAACCTTTTTCTATTGCAGATCATTCATAACCGGTAATATTTGTCATTCTAGCCTCCCATTTTGCACAAGGCAATGTCTATATCATTATTCCATGAGAATCAATGTGAAGACAGCGATGTAATCTAACTGACACATTCCTTGATCCCGGCTAGTAGGACGTTTTTTCCGATCGGAACGTTTTTATTTTTCTGTCTTTCCGACTGCAGCCCAAAATGATCTGGATGAAAAACAAGATCGCCATCATCGACGACCCGCGTTATCGCATGTTCAGCAACCAGGGCGTGTGCACCCTGGAGGTGCGCAAGCCCAACCCCTACGACGGCGGCCTGTACACCTGTAAGGCCGTCAACGACCTCGGCGAGGCCCAGGTGGACTGTAGGCTGGAGGTCAAAGGTGAGTGTGGACATGGAGCCGCCGCCCCTGGGGGCATGTGGCACCTCCCCTAGGCGTCTCAGTGTCTGGTTTCACAAAGCTTCACGGGTGTCCCGTTCTAAAGTCTCCTGAAGATGTTTTGCTGTCTCAGGGAAAGATAGCACACTCACATTGTTCCTACCAGTTGCCTCCTGAGATAACAACACAAAACTAGAACACGTTTCACGGAAAACCCATCTGGCCTCTATGGTCTCCAGAAAACATAAATTCTGGATTTTTCTTGTGATTTCATTGGTTCTTTTACATGTGTTACATACATTTAAACGTGTTACAAATGTGATAGAAAAGGGAGTGCCTATTTCACCTCCTGGTTGGACTGTAGCTCAGCCAATCGAATGTCTGCGTTTGGCCTACAATATGATTGGCTCATTGATTATTTATTAAGATGGTTTCAATTGGGTCAGGCTGTTCCATTACTCTCTAAGACCAAGCTTTGGGAAACCAGCCTCTGTCAGACACTGTTGCCTAGATTCTGGTGTGTGCGGCAAAGTCCACACCCCGCAGCCATTGACGTGTGAGTAGGTAAGTATCTGAATTTCTAAAACATGGACACAGGAATCCTATAATAATAATAATAATAATAATCCACTCATTTGCGTGACGTCCACATAATAATAATAATAATAATAATAATATCCAACAACATCCATCACTGAATCCTGCAGCGTTATCTGTTCCTAAAGTCACCCCTCACACAAACTATCCCGATTAAAGTCACCCATTTTGTTCACCGGTACGATCACGCCACCGTTCCTCTAGATAGATGCAGTGTATGGTTTCTCTTGTGTTTAGAGGCAATGTGTCCTCACTGGTGCACTCACACACAAATATACACACGCACACGCATGCAGACACACACCCTTGTGTCCAGATGCGTGTGTGCACGTAACTCCTCCACGTAAACATTGTGTTAACCCCTCTTCTCTCTTTCTCCCCCCAGTCCAAACTCGGGAATTGTGAATGTATGTTCTCATTCAAAGGTAAGCTTTCATATGGTTATGGCATATGAAGCTTATGTCATTCATTATGCATTTTCAAATGACCACACGCAATAAATGTGCATGTTTGCATGACAGTTGTATCATATGCTGTTATAGCTACGGTTAGATGTAGAAAAGAGTATTTTAGATTAGAATAATTTCCCAGTGAGTTAACCACCGATCTCATGCATGGTCAAAGTAAACACAAAGTGCATATTTCCAGTGGCCGTTTCTAAAGGCTTTGGTCTTGTGATCGGTCATGTGATCTGTCATGTGATCATCTGTGCCCCCGGGCGGGGTGGGGGAAGGTGAAGTCAGGTAAACCTTGCATGGCACAATGTGACGCAGAACTCCAGCTTTCTTCAGAATGATAATGTCTTGTAGTTGCAGCCAGGTTCAGACTAAACCCAGGCCGTTTTATGCAGCGTCATTACCTTTTCTATGTTTGCTGCCATACTGTTCCTCTTCCCAAGGTCCCAGAGCCCTGTATATATAAGTATATATATGTATGTATGCGGTCCATGTATATACAGTATATAAGGTATATGACCCACCACCAAGAGGACATCTTTTTCACTCTTCCTTTGAGGTCTTTTTCTCTGGTAAAACCCACCACAGAATGCATACTGAAAGACGGATAACCACCGTATATGACTGTACCGCTTAATTGAATCGCCGTGTGGCAGGATAACCAACCTCCCCCGCAAACATGACCTTTAACCCCATCCAGACGTCTTGCTCCCTTCCCTCCCCCTCTCTCTCTCTCTGTCTCCCTCCCTCTCCTTTTCTCCCTGTCGAAACCCCTTCACCCTTTCTGTCCCTGTCTCTCTCAAATCCGCTCTCCCCCTTCACTCTTGCTCTCTCTCTACCCTCATCTCTCTTGCCCTCTCCCCTCCCCCCTCCCTCTCTCCCTCTCTATCTCAGTCCCCCCCTCTCTCCCTTTCTCTTTCTACCCCCCTGTCCTCCCCTCACTCTTGCTCTCTCCCTCTCTCCCTCTCTCTCTCTCCCTCTCCCCACATGCAGCAGGCGTTGTGCTGAGTGTGCTGTGCTCTGCTCTGCCCCCTACAGGCGGCTTCACGTTCTATGAGCTCATGCAGCGAGGGGTTCCCCTGCATCTCATCGACAAGTACATGAACGAGGCCAAGGCAACGGAGCAGGAGTAGGAGGAGCCAGAGAATTGTGGGGGGGGGGGGGGTAGTGGGTGTGCGGTTACTGCCTGACGGCTGGCGAGGCAAAAGGGTGAATGAATGTGTGTGTGTGTGTGTGTGTGCGTGTGTGTTGAAGAGTGGGAGACATGGGAGGTGTGGTCGGAGTTTCAACTTGTCTTCTGCGTGGCGTGCCGTGTGCGCAGTGGAACTTATAGCGAGTAGCCACCGTAGAAATGTCCCTTCACTTCCTGTCTCACCACCCTCTGGTGTTGGTGCATGCCAGGTGCAGATGCATGCCACCTGTTTTGGTTCTTCTTGCTTTAAACTGCAATGTAATGTATCACAAAAAAAGACAAAATAGGCCAAAATAAGTGTGTGTAAGAACAAAATCCCGCAAACAACTCCACTCACCTTTCCTGTCATCACATTGTGTTGCTGTTATTTACTGTGGTCTGACTAAAAGAAGGGATTTTTGGAATGTAATTTTAAAAACAAATGAATGTGCACATGTACCAAGGCTTATGAATGTTGGCTTGAAGAAGTGTGGACCCAGATGTTGACATGGTCTTCAAAATGTGTTTCAACGTGTTTTCTTTTTGTTCTGGGACTAGGCCTCGGTGTAACGCCTGAGGAATAAACCGATGGAAATAACACACACACTGTCCACCTGGTATTTTCTGCATGGAGTTTCGTCAATTAATGGTCAAACCATCCATTGAAATCATATGCGCATGCATTGCCTGTGTAATTACGTTTCATAGAATAAAAACACATTGTAACACATGTCTTGTCATGAGTACTTGTCTGTACTGGGTTTGTTTTTTCTTGTGAAAGCATGCACAGCAATAACTTCGAATTATTGGCTATACATTTTACATTAAACTTTTCATTAATTCATAATTTATTTTATTTAATCATTTAAAATGTACAATATTTGTATTTGTTTTGGGTGAAAGGGTCATTGGACAGTTGACATCTACCCTCCTCCTTAATTTCAATGTGAAGATAAGAAACTAAAGGAGCGGGTTCAAGATTAAAGTTCAAATTATAATTAATTGAATAATTTAGAATAAAAGGCGTTTGAATTTCCCGGGGAGAGCTCGGTGTTCCCTTCCGGTCGTCCGGGCTTCAGCTTCCTGTTGACACGTGACTCCGACCAACAGTAGCAGGGGGAAATAAATTAATACTATAATATAACAAACATGTGCACCCAATGGCACAGTTCAAACGGAATCAAAAATAAATAAAGAAATTATCCCTCATACATATTTTTTTCCTCCCGAGAGATAAGGTCCCACAGGGAACTAATAACATGAAAACAAAGTTTGGTCTTCAAATGGAAAACAGAATTCAGAAATAATAAATTGATTATTTTGTGAAAATATTGTATTCATAAATGTCGCTTTCTTAAGACTTCCCCCATATTGAGAGCTTTTTTTAATGAGACAGCGTTATATAAAAGATCACTGAAGTGTTGTAAAATGTTAGGAGCCCGGCATCTGTTTGAATATCTATGTATCTTATCTCCTGACTAAACACTTGTGTTCTCCCTTTTATTTATTGTTATTATTTTTTGAGGCTGTATAAATTTGTATTTGTTATTAATGCATTCTCTCGGTTCTATTCATGTCAACATTTTAAGAAGATCTATCTATTAATCCACACATATTGGTCACACAACACACAGCGGCGGCTGCCAAACACACACGCATGCAGGGAGGGAGGTCCGTGCATTTGACCCATCCTGCTGCAACCATTCTCCAGGTTTTACGTCCACATCTTGGTCAGGGATGTGGACAGGAGAGGCGATCTTCACATGTTTTTGTTTTTTAAATTGGGGTTCTTTTACTCCGTAAGGAGACCCCGCGGAGCACATGCAAACTCCACACAGAAAGGCCGGGAGTGCTACGGTGGCACATCAAAATGAATATGATGTGCCTTTTTGTAATGTAATATAATCGATAATAACAATAATAATAATAATAATAATAATAATAATAATAATAAATGAACAATAATAAATAATAAAAACAATAATACATAAATACATTTTTTTTAAATGATTAAAAATAAAAAAAAAAAAAGGTCCCACAGGGGATACCGGAAGGGGCGGGGCTTATGTGCGACGTCTCCACACACTCCAGTTCCGGTCCAAAGGAAGATGTCTGCCCCGCTCCAGGTCGCCTGATGCCAGACGCGCAGTGTGGACGAGAGAAGTTGAAGAAGAAGAAGACAACGTAGTGAGGTTTAGCGGTGTTAGTAGTCGAGGGCACAGGTATTAGAGAGGCCCTCCCGGAGGAGGAAATGGCCGGTCCGTGGTGGTGGACGCCGGAGCCGCTGTCGGCCGCGCAGCTCCGGCGGCTGGACGAGCACCAGTACAGCGCCGCCGGCCGCTCCCTGCTGGAGCCGCCCTGCCAGCTCTACTGGAACTGGCTGGTCCGCCAGGTCCCCACCTGGGTGGCCCCCAACACCCTGACCATCACCGGGCTGCTGGTCAACATCCTGTCCACCCTGGTGCTGGTGTTCTACTGCCCCACGGCCAGAGAAGACGTGAGTGACCCCAGTGTGTGTGTGTGTGTGTGTGTTGTGAATGACAGCTTTGTTGACCACACACACACACAGACCTGTTGTTTCCTCCATGTTACAGCCTGGTTTGGTTGCTTTGGTTGTTGTTGTTGTGAGTGATTCCGTGAAGCACTGGGAGGTCGTGCACCAGTATAGACACAACTACTCCAGTTACTTTACCCTGCTCCTACAGGACCAGAAAGTTACTTTACCCTGCTCCTACAGGAACAGAAAGTTACTTTACCCTGCTCCTACAGGACAGAAAGTTACTTTACCCTGCTCCTACAGGAACAGAAAGTTACTTTACCCTGCTCCTACAGGAACAGAAAGTTACTTTACCCTGCTCCTACAGGACCAGAAAGTTACTTTACCCTGCTCCTACAGGAACAGAAAGTTACTTTACCCTGCTCCTACAGGAACAGAAAGTTACTTTACCCTGCTCCTACAGGAACAGAAAGTTACTTTACCCTGCTCCTACAGGAACAGAAAGTTACTTTACCCTGCTCCTACAGGAACAGAAAGTTACTTTACCCTGCTCCTACAGGACCAGAAAGTTACTTTACCCTGCTCCTACAGGAACAGAAAGTTACTTTACCCTGCTCCTACAGGAACAGAAAGTTACTTTACCCTGCTCCTACAGGAACAGAAAGTTACTTTACCCTGCTCCTACAGGAACAGAAAGTTACTTTACCCTGCTTCTACAGGAACAGAAAGTTAACTTTTACCCGTGCTCCTACAGGGAACAGAAAGTGACTTTACCCTGCTTCTACATTGAAACAGAAAGTTACTTTACCGTGCTTTCTACAAGGAACAGAAAGTTACTTTACCCCTGCTCCTACAGGAACAGAAAGTTACTTTACCCCCTGTTCTACAAGGACCAGAAAGTTACTTTACCCTGCTCCTACAGGAACAGAAAGTTACTTTACCCTGTGTCTACAGGACCAGAAAGTACAGGACCAGGAAGTTACTTTACCCTGTGTCTACAGGACCAGAAAGTTACTTTACCCTGCTCCTACAGGAACAGAAAGTTACTTTACCCTGCTCCTACAGGAACAGAAAGTTACTTTACCCTGCTCCTACAGGAACAGAAAGTTACTTTACCCTGCTCCTACAGGAACAGAAAGTTACTTTACCCTGTGTCTACAGGACCAGAAAGTTACTTTACCCTGCTCCTACAGGAACAGAAAGTTACTTTACCCTGCTTCTACAGGAACAGAAAGTTACTTTACCCTGCTCCTACAGGAACAGAAAGTTACTTTACCCTGCTCCTACAGGAACAGAAAGTTACTTTACCCTGCTCCTACAGGAACAGAAAGTTACTTTACCGTGCTTCTGACGATCTGTGACCAGCTCGTATTTTGTTTTGTGTTTGAGGGCCCCACCTGTAGGGCCAAACATTGTTTTTCTCATTTAGGGCCTGCAGTTTCAAGTATTTCAGTAGCCTACTATCTATGGCATGATGGTTTTATCTCATATTTATAACATATGTGTTATTATTCAGATGCCTCATTGCCAGTATCTTCACTGGGCTCCAAGAGTACACTGACTGTCTTTATCTGAATAATGTGCCAACTCAGACCTGTGTGGAGGCGCTGTTATCAGGCCCATACCTTTGTCCACTCATACAGCTTTTGTCCCTCCTGAAACAGACCCAAAGTCCGCAGGCAAACTCTTATCACTCAATTAACTCACTAATGTTGTTATAAGGATACTCATTCACACAATCCATGGACTAATGGTCAGTTTTCACAGTTTTTCTCACAATTTAATGGTTAAGTGTGAAGGGGCATGGAAAGCATGAATTCAGATTAATTGATTCATGATGAATTGCTAAACTATCTTTTTTTTTTCTGTGAAAACTGCAGTGTGTGTGTGTGTGTGTGTGTGTGTGTGTCCTTCCTTGTAATTCAGATCCCCTGCAAGGGTGGGAATCACCCGAGATTTCACAATACAATATTATCCTGATACTTGCCGTATCAACTACATGCCTCACACACATACAGTAGACGGTGTGACTGGGTGTCGATACTGTATCCATGTTGTATTGTGGAAGAAAGTGTCGCGATACTATGCTCTGTCCAGATGGTGTTGAGTCCTGCCCCCGCGCGGTGAAGCGAACCCCGGTCAGGTCACAGAGGTCAGCTTGAACGTTTACGGTCATGGAAGTGCGAGTGGTACGGACAAGAGGCGTACACACATGTGAACACAAGACTCTCTCTGTCTCTCAGACACAGAAGCACAGACAAAGAATCACTGCGTTTGAAACTGTCTCATGCCTCGAAGCAGCAAAATGGAAGACTGCTATGTGAGCTGGCATTGGGTCACACGGGAGACACGGGTGTAATTGGCTGTAGTGAGGAGAAGGAGGAAAATCCGCTGTTGCTCAGTCGGGCTGCGCTGCGGTCACGGTAGACCAGAGAGGCCACTGTGTTAAAGGTTGCATTGCTCAAGCCTGGCCCTCGTCACGCGGGCTCAAGCTCCCTGATTGGCTAATATCCTGGCATTAACCAGAGTCATTAAGTAGGAGGCTGAAGACAAACGCTGTGCTTCCATAGGTAGGTAGAGAGAGAGAGAGAGAGACAGTGACAACAGGTGTCCCAGCATGCACAGGGCTGGCTTCCCTGCTGTGACCCCATCAGGCTGGGGTTATTTTGGTAACTTCCTCGTTGGCAGTCTTCCACCTGAAGACATAACTCTTCTAAAATCTTTTAGTTCTGTTTGTACTCTCCTTTTTCGGAATTTATATGTACCATGCTGGGGAGGCTTGGTAGCTAAACCTGCAAGTGTGCTACCCATGTAGGCACCCGGGTTCAATTCATCACTGTCCTGTCCATAAAGACACAAAAAGCCCTAAAAAGCCCTTTTTTAATGTCTTTTTAAAAATCTTATTATTTTTTTAGTTCCATGCTATGTTTTACTAGGATGTGTCGTATCTAATCGTTCCCAACAGTATTGTATTAATTAATTTGGCATATAAAACTACAAGACTTATTTTGTTGCAATTGTATGTTCTTGAAATATTTTGTCTGTATTTTAGTATATCGTTATCACAGAAATATTATTAATATTTTAATATTGCCCACTCCCAACACCCATTGGACATTTGAAATCACATGATCAGGAAGTTCCATAAAACTTGTTCCGGCCACCGTCCTGGTACCAAGCAAAACAGTTGTTATTGTTCTGACTTTATACCACAGCACTGTTAAATAATTCATCCTGATCAATGCACCACAATGGTTAATCAGGGTTAGGGTTAGGGTCAGAAACAGCTTTATTGCCTTATTTCTTGCAAACAAGGAATGCACTTTTGTGGAATTGGTGCATAACTTAAACAGAGACTAGAAATTGAAATAAAAATTCTACAAATATATATTTAAAAAGTATATAAAAGGGTAAGCAATAAAAAGGTGCAAAGGCAACATCATTTACAACATAATGGTGAAATGGCACCATTAAGATGGCCACTTGGAGCATGCGTGGCGTTGTCTTCGCTTGTCTGTGTGAGCAGCTTTGACTGAAAGTGTGTGTGTGTGTGTGTGTGTCCCGGCAGCCTCCGGCGTGGGCCTTGTTCCTCAGCGCCCTGGGCCTCTTCATCTACCAATCCCTGGACGCCATCGACGGGAAGCAGGCCCGCCGCACCAACAGCAGCTCCGCCCTGGGCGAGCTGTTCGACCACGGCTGTGACGCCGTCTCCACAGGTGCCTGCCCCCCCCCCCCCCCCCCCAGAGGGCCTCATGCTGTCTGAGGCTATATGTCCACAAGTTAAACATTGGGTTTTAGTCTTTCTTATCCAATGAGCTGTGAGTAGGGCTGGGAAATATGGCCATAAGGTCATTCTATCCCGATAGATGTCCTTTAATCTATGAGAGTGCGAGTGTCCACCTAGATGTATGCTGACTAGATCAGTTTACCAGTTGGTACAGTTGGTCCACTGTGTAGTCTGATGTAACCCCTCGCGTCTCTCTCTCTTCCATCCCCCCATCCAACAGTCTTTGTTGCCGTGGGAAGCTGTATAGCCTGTGGAATAGGGTGGTACCCCGACTGGATGTTCTTCGGTGGTTTCATCGGGATGTTCATGTTCTTCTGCGCCCACTGGCAGACCTACGTCTCCGGCACGCTGCGATTCGGCCTGTAAGTAGCATTCAACCAAATCACTCCAGTCACTGGTTTTGTCCACGTCTGCAACTGGTAGGCTGATCTATCCACCATACATCTGGGTGGACAAGCTAAGCTAGCAAGGAAGCGTCCTCAAGATTGAGACACAGTTGGTGTGAGGGGAACGGGACTGGAGCATGTGATCATGTGTCTCAGGCCTGTCAGTAAAACGTTAAAATAATATACATATATTTTCCTTTCCAGGGTTGATGTCACAGAAGTGCAGCTTGCCATCATGATCATGTACCTGATGACCGCGTTCGGCGGGGTCGGCCTCTGGCAAGCAACGGTAACACACACACACACACGTGCGCACACCCCCTCTCTCTCTCTCTCTCTGCGGAGTTCCTTCCTTCTCTGCTGCTGGGGGGCTTGGAGGCTCTTGACGTAGTGCTAACTCACAGCTCCCCAATCCCTCGTGTTGTAGCCTCTTCCCCTTGTTAAAGAGTTTGTGTTTCACTTCCACTCTGTGCTGCCTCCGGAGGCTTGACGGCTAAACGTAAAGTCGTGAGACAAAGGTAAATATCACGGGTAGTGAACGCCATGGCAACGGCTCATCTATTAGCCACGACCTAGCTTACAGCGCTGACGGTGTCGCCTGCATCGCCTATCTATAGCTAATCAATATACAGTATATATATCTCAGTATGTCTTCTGCTTTATCAGCCCCATCTTGCTCGGCATGCCTGTTCTGCTTTCATAAAAAGCGCCATTGGCGTTTTTGTGCGTTAAATTAGCCGGTAAGACGCAGGCTGCTGGTGTGTTAACATGTGTGTGCGTTTGGTCTCTCCCTCCAGCTGCCGGTGCTCGGGATGAAGCTCTACGCCTTCCCCATCGTGGGCATCATCGGCGGGGCGGTGTACTCCTGCTACAACTACTTCCACGTCATCCTCCATGGCGGCGTGGGCAAGAACGGCTCCACGGTGGCGGTGAGTCCTCGCCCCGCACCGCAACACCAGCCCTCCTCCACCCAAATCCAATCAATTCCAACGTATTTACCGCTATCATCTATGAAGGTTTGCACTAGGTTTGGACTCCTTTAGAAGCGTCCTCGTACGTACAATACACCGCACCATTATAGTAAACGTTATATACGTTAAACCCTCTCTCGTGGAGGTAATTATTGCGAAATAAACAACTGACTGTCTTTGAGCCTCACCTTGATCTGCAATAAAGTCTGGCGCGCACCAAAATACAGAATAGTTATGGCAATAACCAATCAACACCAATTCATAAAAACAACTTTAATGTAATAGTTTACAATGGATATACCCATGCCGTGTATATCATTAGAATGGTGATTAGCTGAGCTCTTGTGCTTGGGTTGTAAACATGGTGGTGTGTGTGTGTGTTAGGACACCAGCGTGCTGAGTCCCGGCCTCCACATCGGCCTCATCCTCACGCTGGCCTTCATCATCTTCAAGAAGTCGTCCAGTCAGCTGTTTGAGAACCACCCCTGCCTCTACCTCCTGGCCTTCGGATTGGTCATCGCCAAGATCTCCAACAAACTGGTGGTAGGTACACTACGTGCTCTCTCCTCCCCTTCCGCTGGAGTTCAGTCCATTCACCCAACCATTATTATTTCTAAGATATCTTAAGGGCAAGAAAACTATAACTTAAGACAGTATGAGGAGGTGCTCACACCTGGTGGTATAATTGGCCTCCTTTTAACAAACAGCGCATCATTCCAATGATATTCCTGGCATAGGTTTATTCATTTAATACTATTGAATGAAATGAGATTATACAAATTGAGTCACTAATAAAACAAAGTTGCTTTGGTGTTGGGTTATTTCTTGTCATCATATAAACTATTCAGTCCCGTTGTATACAACAGGAATCACCTCAACTTTGTACAGAGTTACGAGGCAGCATTTTATATTTGATTAAGAATCAAGATGGTAGAACACTTTCATGGCTACCAGGACTTGAACGTAGGTCTGCAGAGTGTTATCGCGCTGCACCACGAGATACAGTGTAGTGGTCATATTTTACAATACAAAGTTAGATTAGACAGTACAATTCCCATGATGTCTAGTAGTTTCTGAAGTAAATTTTATAGTGCGGTGTCTCGGTGGGAGAGAGTTCTTGCCTTCAGCTCCACAGTCCTATCCCGTCGGTCGTGTGTTCAAGCAGGACTTGAACACACGACCACAGAACTGACAACCGAGAACTCTATCCACTGTGCCACCAAGACACAACACTATGAAGTGGTTGGAGATGGCACTTGACTTGAACACATTACCTGCAAGTCATTCACTCTTGCCCTTTTCCAACTTAACACTGCAGCGTAAGTGTAATGTCAAGTTGAAATAGGAAGCATAGAAGCAGTCTATGGTGGTGGTTTCATGGCTACCAGGACTTGAACCCAGGTCTGCAGAGTGTGACACTGTTCTGCCCACCACACACATTCTAGTGTGTCAGTGTAGCGGTCATATTTGACAGTACAATTCACATGACAACTTGTAGTTTCTGAGATAAGGTAAAGAGACCTTGTCAGAATTGAACCGGTGTGTTGCCCCACCAAGACAAGCCCTGGTCGGAGGTTATATATGACGTTACAATTAACAGGACTTGGAAATAAAATGTTTCCATGAAAATTCACTCAAATAAATCCAGGTGTGTTCACCTCTTTACCTGAGGAAGAGAATCTGTGGTTACAATAGTTGTTGCTGGTGTACTCGCTATTCATAGTTTTGTACTCTTACTCAAGTAGGTATTTTGATGGCTACTTTTACTTGAGTACTTGTTTTTGCAATTATCCTTCAGAGGTGGAACTAATGACTAAATAACCCTGAGATCCAGCTGGCTTTACAGAAGCGGAAAGAAGTAAAACAAGGCTTGCATGTGTGAAAACTTCAACTGTGCTGTAGCCTTAAAAAAAAATCTAAACTACTTGAATTTGTTTCCTTGCACTAAATATGACATTTCTACCTACAGGTTGAGTTTGGTTAGCTTTAAGTATAGACAAAATAAAACCTAAAACTATGGCGCTCCTCTCCTCATTCATGAAGACCGTCCACCTGAAAGAGAGAGAGAGACACAATATTGAGGTTTATTTAGACAAAATGACATCAACCCAGTCTCCATAATTGACATGGAGCCGTTGACCGACAACAGGTTATAGTGGCGCTACCGGTGTTGCAGGAAATGTAGGACACATGTAAGCTGGGTGTGTCACATTGTTGTGAATACAGTTAGTTACACCATGTGGAGGACTTTCTTTTAGCCGTTTGCTCCCTTGAACATGAAACAATAATATAATTAAATTATTCAATTTCCACGGCTTTCATGATTGTTTGTGTTAAGGGAGGAAACATTCATCCCTGTGTGTGTGTGTGTGTGTGTGTTTGTGCAGGTGGCTCACATGACCAAGAGTGAGTTGTATCTCCCGGACTCTGCCTTCATCGGCCCCGGGCTGCTCTTCCTCAACCAGTACTTCAACAGCTTCATCGACGAATACATCGTGCTCTTGATCGCCCTGGTCAGTTGGAGAGAGAGACACACACAAAAAAAAGTATTTGTAGTGACAGCATCAATAACTCGAAGTGTTGCATGTGCATAGTGTGTGTCTGAGTGTGTGTTTCCCCCCCCCCTCTGTGTGCAGGCGCTCTCCCTGGTGGACCTGATGCGGTACTGCACCGGTGTGTGTCTCCAGATCGCGGCGCACCTGCGCATCCAGGTGTTCAGCATCACACCGCCCAGCCGTGCCCGCCGCGACTGACAGCTTGCCCGGGAGGAGAAGCAGCAGCAGGAGGAGGAGGAGGAGGAGGAGGTGGTGGTGGTGGCGACAATGACGACGGCAGCGGCGGGAGACCTCCAGCCGCTCCTGGAAGCAGACCAACGCGAGGCCAGACCTTCGAACCCAAACCACAGCAGCCTTGACAAAGTGACCACCGAATAATCAAAAAGTCGATGACAAAGAATAGAGTGAGAGGGGGGGGGGGAAAAAAATCGTAAATACCTGGTGTTCCATGACATGAAAAGTCCTGAAAGATTAGACGTCAGAATAAAGCCCGGCGAGGTTCTCCTCTAGCACGGGAGCTCGCCATCCCAAACACTTGGAGTGATGGGTTGATCACTGGTTCCCTGTTAAAGGGGCACTCCTGTATTGCTGGCTTAAATGTAAAAATAATTCTTAAAACAAACAAAGGTACTACTTAGCTTGAGCAAATCTCAAACAGAGCCTGTAGATGCTTGCTGCAGTGTCTAGTCCAGTCACATGGGAAGACAGTGGGCTTAATCTCACCGGTCACGTTTGATTTTTGCCTCAACCAAGTGTGGTAGAGTTCTCAAATCGTATATATTTTCTTTCCTGTTATTTATTAAATAAAAAAACGAAGTAAATCCAAATCAGAAATGACCTCAATCAGGGCTTAAATGAATGGTAGAAGCGTCAGACCTCTGGTGATTCCCCAATGAAGAGTGAACTGCTGGGTTTCGGTGTTATGGTTCGGCTGCGATGTGACGAAGGCCGCGTGTTAAATGCCGAACAACGTCGAGCGCGCCCTCACCGAACACACAACCCCAGTGTACTCATCTCAGCCCCCCCCCCCCCCATGGCCTTGGCTGAACAACAACCACCACCCAAGTACACCTTGAACACAGGGCCTTTATTTTGGCACTGCGCTGGGATTCGTCGACGGATGATACACGGACACGCCCCCCGGGTCTGCTTCCTTCTCCCTTAAGGGCTGACGGGGAATTCAATGTGATTGTACAGAATTGAAATGACGCCTTAAATGTTTGTTTTAATTCATGTTTTTTTTTTGGTTTCTTCTGTGAATATTTTAAGCAGGGTTTTTTTTTTTTCCGGGGAGTGGGTGGGGGGGGGGGGGGGGAGGTCGGGCAGCTGCAGAACTCTTCTTTGATGACGCAATGTTGTAATCACTGAAGTATTATGCAACCAACACTATTTACAACACACATACACACACACCGTGCTAATGGTCCTCAATTCACACCAGGACATCTATCCGCCCCCCTTGTACAAATGTGTACCTTGTATAGGTTAAATGTACAGCATTTGGTACAAAAAAGAATAAAACACCTATTTGATCGTAAACATTTTGATAAGCAATGTATGGCGTGATTTCGTAGTCTTGATTTGGGATTTTATTGACGTTTCATTTCAGGTTCACTAGGATTCAAAAAGGGATTTTTTTTTTTTTCTACGGTTTGGACTCTTATCCATCTCTCACTGTTTAGATCACTTCAGGGCAAGTCCATATAATTCCTCCCTGAAGGTATGATCATTTAAAGATTATTATTTTTAGTAGCCCTGATGGACTTTGGAACTATGCATTGAAAGGTACACCTCTTCTCTTTTGTTCAGCTGTTTAACATCCAATGGAAACGCCTTTCTAACCCACGTGTGAGGAAACATTGTAATAAAGAAATCCTTTTCAATCACTCTGGCATCTTTGATTCAATACAAACCAAAAAACAGAACCAAAAATCATTTTATTGCAGTCAGAGTCTCTGCATACATCCAATGAAACCTGTCTGTTTATAAATATGTTACTCCGTGTGCATGCCTGTAAACTATGGTCAGCGCCTTTTTTTATTTACAGTGCAGCAGTGATTGCCGATTGTTTTACCAGTGAGCGCGTTAAACACTCCTACGCCACATCCCATGAGGCTGGCTGGAGTCATAGTTGCAGAGAAACATCAAACTTGCCATCTGTGGAACCTTCAAGATGATGCAGTCACATAGTAGGGTCAAAGACACGCTTGTTGAAAGGGTAAGTAAGTCGCCCGGTTTAGCAGGAGAACGTCCGCACAGCAGATTCAGTGAGGATGAGGCAACAAAAGAAAAACATGACGGCATTACAAAAAAAAAAAAATAATCAGACTCAGTGTTTTTCGGACGAAGGTAAAAACGTCGTAACGCATGTTCCACACTCGCTCAATTCTCTTATTTTACAAAAACACATTTTTGGGAAAAATAACATTTTCACCAACTCTTCATGAGAACCCAACTGAACAGGTTAACAAAAAAAAAAACAATTATTTGGGGGTTCACTTGACCCGTTAATGCAATAAAAACAAACATTGGAAAGCATGCAGAGGGGGTTGCGGGTCTGAATTTCAGACACAAAAGAGCCTATCGGGTCCCACAGGGACACATACCGGCGGGCCTCTCAAATCGTAGCCTTTTTAATTTAACACAAAAATAATGATTAAAAGCCAGGGCTCCGTGAGGTTGGACAACGTATCAAAGAGGAATTTTTCTATTTTGAAAGGCAGCCTAAACAAGAGACCAACCGACAAGCAGCAAACGCATTGTGGGAACAATTTAAATATTTTACAGCCCCGTCGGGGGGAAGGCACTTCAAGTTTTTTTGATTTTCAACAGCAGGTAAACAAGACAAACAAATTAGCCCGGGGTTCAGCATCGATTTCCATCGTCATAACTCCCGCTATTGTCATTATCATCATTATTACTATTATTATGATGTCATCCAAGTCGCGGCTCGGAAACGTCTGTCACAAGGTTTGCGGTTAAGACTGTAAACTTGGGTCCACTTCATAGGAAGTCCCTCCTGACCCGCGGCCTGGGTCCGGTGTCTCACACGTCAACGGCCGCTCACTCACGCCAGGGGAGAACGGGAGGAGGGCATTGTTGGCACTGGGTTCTGGAGGGGGTGTGTGTGTGATAGACACACAGGTCTCTGGTTCCCAAAAGTTGGGGGGGGGGGGGGGGGGGGAGATGCGGTGACAGACGTCGCAGCGTTATGCGCTAAAGTAAACCATCATCTCGTGACATAACGTGTCGCAACGACATCATGGTTTTTCCTGGGTTTGGTCGACCTCACACACACATGCACGCACTTCCACGTTCTCACCTCGTGCAGGGGTGAGGGAGGGAGGGGTGAGGGTTGGGTTGGCAGGGAGCCAGGGGGAGGAGGGGTGATGATGGCCAAAGATGGACGGAACTTTCTTTGTCTCACACCCGCTCAGAGTTGTTCTCCCGGCGTCTGGGGAAGAGCCTTCGCTTCAGATGTATCAGCTGGCAGAGAGACAGGCAGAGACAGAGAGAGAGAGAGACAGGCAATAACATTAGAAACAGCATCGAGGAAGGAACCCACAAGCGGTTGATGGTAAGGTGAGCAGGTGGCTGAGGAGGACGTGGTCTTGAGAGAGCCGTGGTTCTCCGCCAAAAAGTAGCTTAGAACAAAAAGGCATCTCCGCTCGCGTGGGAAATGCAGATCTTATCTTGCGATGAAGGGGTACGCAGGACCAACCTAGACCTGCGGGGTGTCGGTGGTACGAACTAGACCCTGGGTGTGGGTACCCTGATTAGGGATGCACCGATACCACTTTTTTTCAGACCGAGTACAAGTACAAGTACTTACATTTGGGTACTTGCCGATACCGAATACCGATACCGAGTACTTAATAAAACCATTACAGTTCTAATGACTTTGAAAACATGTTTTATTTTCAATTTTCATCAGATGTTCCTCACTTTCTGACTGTGAACAAATTAAACAAATATAACGGCACTGCCACACATTTCAATGAAATGTAACCTAAACCATCCAACATACGTCAGTCGGATACTCGGTACCAAGGACGTGTTGTTGTTTAGGACATTGGTGGACATCACAGATATTGCGCCAAGGATGCGCAATGACGCTCCCGTGAGGCGCGGGGCTCAGAGTCAGCGTCTCTGGGGGGGGGGGGGTGCTCCGTTAATTCGCCGTTCTGATGGGGGGGGTGCTCCGTTAATTCGCCGTTCTGATGGGGGGGGGGTGCGCTGTTAATTCGCCGTTCTGATGGGGGGGGGTGCGCTGTTAATTCGCCGTTCTGATGGGGGGGGGGTGCACTGTTAATTCGCCGTTCTGATGGGGGGGTGCGCTGTTAATTCGCCGTTCTGATGGGGGGGTGCGCTGTTAATTCGCGGTTCTGATGGGGGGGTGCGCTGTTAATTCGCCGTTCTGATGGGGGGGGGTGCGCTGTTAATTTGCCGTTCTGATGGGGGGGGTGCGCTGTTAATTCGCCGTTCTGATGGGGGGGGGTGCGCTGTTAATTTGCCGTTCTGATGGGGGGGGGGGTGCGCTGTTAATCGCCGTTCTGATGGGGGGGGGTGCGCTGTTAATTCGCCGTTCTGATGGGGGGGTGCGCTGTTAATTCGCCGTTCTGATGGGGGGGGTGCGCTGTTAATTTGCGGTTCTGATGGGGGGGGTGCTCCGTTAATTGGTGGGGATGTCCCCAGCGTCCCCATTAAATTCTACGCCCATGCTCGGTACCATGCGCAGTTTCTATTAAACATCCATAAACGACAACTCGGTTGCATCTCTTTATTTCAATATTCCTTGGCTAAGAATATTACAAGGTTAACGTTGCGTTGCCAAAGTGGTATCGGTGCGGTTGTATCGGAGTAGTTTAACGAGTACGAGTACATGAGCACAGTATCGGACCGATACCGAATACTGGTATCGGTATCGGTGCATCCCTAACCCTGATCTACCCATCTCCCAGACCGCGTACCCGACAGGAATGAAAACACAGATTATTGTCGGCTGCGACGAAGACAACACGGCCCCGCATTTAAGACTGGAGTCATACCAGTCTCAGGGGGGTGGGGGGTGGGGGTGCGTGTCCGTGCGCGCGTACGGATGTGTGGAAAGATTCATTAGAGGTCACTGGCAACAGTTGACGTTCATGTAGTTTACAGGGGAAGCAACTGGAAACCAGCGAGACGCCCGCGGTGTGGGTAAATCCTCCTTGGCGACGGCTGCAGCTTAGCCTTAGAGATGCCGGTGAGACCAAACCTCAGAGGTTACGATGCCGTCGGGTACAAGTGTCTGTCTGGGAGAATTTCCCACATTGACCAACTGGTAAACGCACATTTCTATAAAAAATAAAACGGAATTGTTCACCAACAACACTTCATGAGGAGAGCCAAGCAGAACGAGTTTTCCACTGAATAAAAAATGTGCCTGAGGGTTTTACTTACGCTTTAAAATATAAATGTGTGTGTGTGTGTGTGAAGGGGGTGGGGCTTAGAAATGAACAATAATAAAAGTGTTGGCAGGCTCCACCCCTTTCTAACGGGCATTGCGTGACCGCAGAAGACAAAAACATCTCCACCTGTCTCTTGTCTTGACACCCCGGAGAGATTGCGTGTGTGCGTGTGTGTGTGTGTACGTGCCTGTGTGTGTCTGTACGCGTGTGTGTGTGTGTGTGTGTGTGAGATGGCAGCGGGTCCAAAGTATTTCAGTTGGCGCTCAGAGTCATGGTTTCTACGTGACTCATGGAACCCAGAAGAAGGCAGCGCAGGTGTGATTATGTGCTGCTGGTGTGATGTGTGTGTGTGTGTGTGTGTGTGACTGACCTGCTCAGCAAAGAAGGAGATGACGGTGAAGAGGACCAGCACCACCAGCACACAGTGGGTCCAGAACTTGAGCTTGTCTCGGTAAACACGCCTAGAACACACACATGCAGACACTTTAATGACTGCCAACAGATGTGTGTGTGTGTGTGTGTGTGTGACAGGGCAACAAAGTGACTGTGACATCACTGTTGGCGTGCCACCACAACACCTGCTCAGCTGCTCTGTGTGTGTGTGTGTGTGTGCGTGCGTGCGTGCGTGTCTAAGGTATAAAAACACAGTGGTGTGTGTGAGGCTAAACTAATCCAATGTGGACACTGGTCAAATTTTAAAAGACCAGATCTCTCCTCCTCCTGCTGCTGCTGCTGAGGACCCGCTAGAGACCCGGTCTTTTTAATCGGAGAAGAATCAAAACCGAATCGATTTCTGAGATACTGAAACCCGAGTCACACCCCATCAGCAGCAGCCTCCGCAAACACATCAATCTCCAGTTTGTGGTCAGCCCATGGGAGCCCCTTGAGAGCCCCTTGAGAGCCCCTTGAGAGCCCCTGAGCGTGCGGTGGTGGCGGTGGTGGTGCAGTAGTACCATTCCTGGAGCTCGTCCATGTGCAGGAACCGGTTGCGGTACTCCCGGGGCAGCTCGAACTGCGAGGCCAGGGGGAACATGGACTCGTAGAAGTCCCGGAGCACCGCCTTCACCGTGGCCGCGTCCTTGTGGGCGTGGTCGATGTTGTCGTTCAGGCAGATGAACTTCCTGTCGGGGCAGAGAAGGCTCGTTGTCGTCATTCTGACCAGGTGGTCCTGTTATGTTTTGAGCACACTGGTGGTCATTCATTTCAGTAAGTTAGAATATTTAAGTAGCGGAAACGACTAAAAAGAATAGGATCTATTCAAACTGAAATAGAAACGACAGAACCGTTTATGATATAACTGAAATTAAACTTGAACCCCAGGTCAGATTTGAACAAAATCTGACCTGGGGTTCCTGCGGATGTCGTCCAGCTGGCCGACCACGTGGGACACATTGGTGCGAACCATCTTGAAGGCGATCTCCTCTTCCCCCATGATCTCAAACCTGCAGTGCAGAGAAGAAAATGGCAACACAATTGTCATAATGTATGTAGGCAGAGACCTGGAGCCAGAGGTTGAGAAGGCCTGGTGTTCTGGGAAGACCTGGCCTGGAGGCCTGAGGGTGGAGGACCTACTTGTACTTGTTCTGGTCCCTGAAGGCCTTGTGGATGAGCTCAGTGATGGGTTTGCAGTGGAGCACCAGGCCTCGGGTCACGGGGGGCTGTGGACCACAAACAGTCAGGACAATCGCATGCTTTGGGCGAACCCGGTGAGAGCAACTCTGGTCGTGACAGGATGGTCGGGTGGGGCTGGAGGAGGAGGAGGAGGTCTCACCATGCTGGGGTCGTAGTAGGACTCCTGGGAGGGGCCCACCGCGTCCAGCTGGGTGAGGTTGCTAGGCAACGTCTTGGAGCAGTTGATCAACATCTGCTCGAGGCTCGTCAGATCCTGGAAACACACACACACACACAGAGACAGACAGACACAGGACCACACACAAGACACAGACACACGCTGCCTCAGAATGTGGATACGACAAAATGGTTTGTGATCTGATGACCGCACAGCGTTGACCTGCTGACCTGCAGGCTGAGTGGCAGCTCATGGACGCGCGTGGCGAGCGTGCGGATCTCGCGGTCCGACAGCACACCGGAGCGGTCCGTGTCGACGTCCTGGAAGACACGCGCCACGTCCAGCTGCCGCAGCGCACTCATCAGGAAGTAAAAGTAGGAGAAGGCAAACTGCATGTCCTCCGAGTGGCGCACGCGGTGGCCAGAGGTCCTGTCAAAATCTAGCGGGAAGCTGGGGGAACACGCACACAGTCATTCTATGGTCTTTTTGTCACCATTTAAATGTCGGTGCTGGTGTAAAACCCAACTCACGTGTCCTGCAGCTCCTGCATGACGAGCCGATCGATCATGTGGGGCATGTGGGCGGGAACCTTGCGCGAGGCGAAGCCAAACTGGCCGTTGAGCAGGTGGTTGACGTGGCGCAGGGAGTCGGCGAACGTGTCCTGCAGCCTCCGGCCAGCGGCGCCACCGTCAGGCTGGAACGCCAGCTCCCGGCGCAGACGCTCCCCTTCCTGCGGTGAGGAAGAAGGAAAGACATGTGAAAATATGGAAATTAATAGTGAAAACACTCATTTAATGTGAAAATATGCAAATAAGCAAAAGTTAAAACACAGAAATGCATGACAAATGTGCATAAGCGGTTCTAAAATGGCTGTGATTTGATTGAAGTCACAAAGAACTACAAAAATGGATTCCCACTGGTCAATCAGTCGATTTTACTGTGGAGGGGAGTACTTGCCTGCAGGAGGTCATGGAAGTACTTCTTCCTCTCCCAGGGCAGGAAGCCGGGCTCTGAGAGGGCACGGTATTCCAGGAGCCTCCTGCCAGCGGGGCCTGTCTCCGACCCTGCTGCTGCTGGTGCTGCTACGGCCTCCTCCGCGGGGGGTCCCGGGGCCTGGGTTTTGGGAAGACCGCCCACCAGCGTCCCCAGCAGCTTGGAGGAGGACGGAGGCTTCCCCGTCGCCACCTCCTTCTCCTCCCCCTCCTGCGCTCTGTGAGGGTGGGTGGGAGACAGCGGGAGCTTCTGTGAGTCTTTAATGGGCTGGTCATCGATGGCTACCGGGATGGGAGTCCCCTTCCCCCTGGACAGCTCCTCCCGCAAGTCTGGATCGCTTATCCTCTGCTGGGCGTTTGGTTCCTCAGCGGTAGCCACCACTGAAGTGTTGACCCCGTCGGCCCCCCACTGGGCGTAGGGCTCCAGCAGGGCAGCCTTGGTCAGGTTGTAGCCCTTCACGGTGATGTCTCCCACCACCAGCTTCTCCTCCAGCCGCTGCAGCTCTGCACGCACCGCCTGGGGCAGCAGGGCCTCGTCCACCGCTGGCACCGGCACCGCCGCCCTCGCCTCCCCAGGGGCCCCGGTCCGCAGCCGAGGACCCCTCTGGTCCTCGGGGATGTCCACGAAGGGAAACGGCGTCTGGGCGTTGGACGTGGGGTTGGGCTCCGCCCCTCCTCCTGCGGCTCCGACGTCGGTCTGGGAGGCGTTGGCCTGGTGGACGGGGGACGGGATCTCCCGGGTGTCCAAGGCGACGCTGAAGCTGAAGAGGAATTGGGCATCGGCGTCTTGGGCATCCCCGCCCCCCCGGCCCTGGCAGGTGAGGTTGTAGTGGAGCCGTGTGGCGTTGTGCCCGGGCAGCAGCAGCAGGTGCACCGTCTTCCACTTGTTGGCCACGGAGGTGTGGCGCAGGGCGGGATCGTCACTGACGCGGGCGTCGGCCACACGCCGCGCCAGCCCCTGGAAGCTGAAGTAGGCGCGCAGCTCCCCGCGGGGCAGCGAGTACAGGCTCTGGTTCTGCTTCAGGGTCACGCCGTACATCTGGCTGAAGTGCTCTATAGACATACACACACACAGCAGGGGGACGGCAAGAACTGCTTTCAGTATTCAAGAACACGTCCGGGTGTAATGGCCCTACTTGACATCACAAGTGGGAGTGTCCACCCAGAAGTATGGTGGATGATGGTGGATGATGGTGGTGATAATTAAAATAGTCCCACCTTTGCCGCAGTCCCCGACATCGAAGCCGCAGGCCAGCACGTTGCAGGCTTGGTCGCAGAACTTGTCGGCCAACCAGGAGTTGGCGCAGCCCTGGTTGCAGTAGGACACGGCGCCCAGACCCCCCAGACCCCCCGCAAAGTGCCAGGGCTGGACCCCGACCCCGCCGCCCGCCCCGCCCATGCCGGCCACACCCGCCAAACGGTTGTTGCTCCCGGTACCTGGGGGGGAGAGGTCAGAGGTCAGAGAAGCCAGGACATTCAGAAGGATAACATATTATACCGTGGATTGAGAGTCTCATTCTTAGTCTATTACCCCCCACCCCCCCCTCTCTCCCCCTCACCCAGGCAGTCTCCTCCGTCCCAGTCGCAGGCCGAGTTGTTGCAGGCCTTGTCACAGTAGCCATCTTTGATCCAGGACCCGGGGCAGCCCTCGGCACAGTTGGGGACGGGCCAGGTGAGGTAGACCTGACAGGAAGGACAAGGGGGTTAAAGGTCAGGCGTACATTACTGACAGTATATACATGGACACCGCATCGGTCGCTGGAGCGTACGGCAGCACCGTCGCCATCTTGGAGCTCAAGACGACGAAGAGGATAATGAAAATGAGGAAGATTATGGAAGATAATGAAGATGAAGTGGGGAAGATGAAAAAGATGGAGAATGAAGATGAGGAAGATTAAAACAATGAAGATGATGAAGAAATAATGACAGAAATTGTCCCAAAAAAAGCGATAAGGGGGGACCCTTACAATATTTGGACTTTTGGCCCAAAATATTTTCTCTTCCAATCCTTTTCCAAACATAACCACGTCTCACCCCAAGTGTGCCAACGCTGTACTGTAAGTTTGGAATCCATCGGATAACGTTTACTAGGAAGATGAAACGGATGAAGACAATGAAGATGAAAAGGGTGAGGAAGCTGAAAAGGATGAAGATAATAAAGATGAGGAAGGTGGATGGATGATAAGGATGAGAAGGGGGGGGGGGGGTGGCACCTTCTGTCCCTTGGAGTGGCTGTAGAAGTCGTCGGGCCACACGTCCTTGCCGAACATGACGTCATCATTTAGGTAGATGAACTTCTGCGAGAGGCCCGGGATGCGATGGATGTGGGTCTCGATGGCCGGGGAGCTGAAGGTGGGCAGGTGGCTGAGGTTCTGGAAGATCTCCTGGTGGACACGAGTCACACCACACATCTGGAGCTCAATATCTTTACATCATTGTTCAAACGTTTCTTTATTGATTGACAGTCGACAGTATTAGGTGGTACTAAGGAGCCTACCTGGTGCGCCACCACGGTGATCCTGGAGTTGTCCAGGTTCAGCCAGGAGGGGATCTGTCCATTGGTCACCACGAAGATATGCCGCACCCAGGGGGCGTGTCTCTCCACCGAGCGCAGCGAATAGCGGAGCTCCTCGTTGTCCTCGAAGCGGCTGGCCGACACGTCCTCGTCCTGCTTGGACTGGAGCACACAACGGGAAAAAAAAAACTGTGAATTGAGTCCTGTGACACATGACCCCTGGATTTGGTCACATGGCACCAAAAAAAGCCAATCGGAAAAGGGCCATTGTATATTCCACAAACACATCAATCCAACACAGCACAATATGGCCGCGTGGAAGAAAAATACCCCAAAAGTATAGTAATGTACTTCTACTTGTCTGTGCGTGTCGTGTGTGTGCGTGTGTGTAACTCATGTATGTAGTCCCATATGTAATGTGCGTGTTTTCCTGTCAAAGAAAGTTTTGAAGGGAGGCGTGGCCCACCTGTGAGATGGCGGTGAGGTCCCAGAACAGGTAGGCGGGGCCCACAGTCAGCTCCTTGCCCTCCAGGGTCAGGTTCTTGCGGGCCTGCTGGCTCAGGGCGCTGAAGTCCTGTGGCCCGTTGAGGTGGAGCAGGGCGATGCTGGCCTCAGAGTACAGCTCAAACTGGAGGAGGACACACACACACACACACACACTTATACTTTCACTTTATACCTTCATCACAGCTGTGCCTCCTACCTATGTAAAATTACCTGAGGTCACTAGTTAGTGCACAGTGTAAACTATGAGAATATAAATAATGTGTTTATAATAATTACTATGTTTATAGGTTTTCGTATTGTAGTTTTTCTCCTCATGTATTTATATATCATGTTTTTGTATTTTAGGATGTTTTTTCTTGCGTGTTAGCACTGTGAGAAATGCCATTTCGTTCTTGTTTACTGTGTATATGAATGAATGACAATAAACAAACTTCAACTTGAACTACACACCCTTTTGTCAATAAATTCTACCCAATGCTTACTACTGTATTAATTTAGCATTATTACACAATGCTATCCTCTGTGCTATTAATAGACTCCAGAGAACATTCGGAGACGTGTGCAGAGTCCACTGCCCCACTAGACTCTCGTAAGACAAAGCCTCTGACAAACAGACTTGAACTTGACTTGTGTTCAAAGTCGGCCCGGCTGACCCGACCTCAGAGTCAATCTCTTGTTTGAAGAATGGGGGTGGGGGGGGGGGCTAGACATTGTCCCCTGTCTCAAGACAGACAGACCACCTGTGTGTCTGTCTGCGGTTGCATACGCCCTGTGTGTCCCTGCTGATGGCATTTTTTGTGAGGTCTCACACAGTCCTGTTTTAGTGGAGGATTAGGGCATGGTTTTATTACCCAACACACACAAACGGTGCTGTGTGGAATGCATCACACACACACACACACACACACACACACACACACACACACACACACACACACACACACACACACACACACACACACACACACACACACACACACACACACACACACACACACACACACACACACACACACACACACCCCCCCCCACCCCATCTGACAGGCTGGTGTGGAGCGGTTGATATCTTGATAGCAGAATGTTGGCAAGCGCGGTTTGCCAAACCCTGATGGCGAGCGTGGGTTGCCAGGCCCTGATGGCGGGGGTGGCAGGCCAGCATATAAATCAGCCCACTATTGCCTCGTCCTGTTTGTCCCCTGATCCCGACACGGGCTTGCCCGGCCACACCGCTACCTCTAGCTAACCACATGCTACATTCTTAACACAGCCACAGTGTTTTTATACCCATTCCCATTGTCTCATCGAGCTAGCAGCTAATACGATCTCAACGATAAGATGGTGGTATTATTATAGTAGTATTAAACGTATAATGTGAGGAAATGAAGCCCTACGAGTGTGGAGTCCACAGTAGTGAGATAAGAGCCAAACAGAAAGTACACGCCAGTTGTTCACCGTTTAGTTTCTGCGGTCTTCCTCGTTCAACCCTGGTTAACAGAGCAGGGGATTCGCTGGGAGCTTGAAGTCGTGGCGAGCTTTAGCGAGTAGATTTGCTAGCATCGCATGCTGCGTGAATTTCAGCAAGGAAGAACAAAATACACTCCAAATGCTGTCCATTTCTCAGGGACGACTTGCACAGCTGAGACTGCATGAATGCAAGCAGTGTTGAGTGACACCTACAGCATATATAAAGACACACCAGTTCATAAATACAGCATCTATAATGCCACACAAGTTAATAAATACACCATCCATATCACCAGTCAATAAATACAGCACAGTGTCATATTTCACTCCCTCCCCCCCCCCGCGGGGGAGAGAATGAGGGGTCAGGGGTCATGGGGGGAGCCAGACACGACCACTTAGCAGCCGTTTGCATGTGCTGCACCTCCAGTAGGTGACACCGTGTGGACAAATTGGGCGGCCGTGTCCAAAAGAAATAAAAATACACTGGGAGAGATATATCGACGACAGGGGGGGGGGCTTCTCTCAGCACCATTACGCTCAGGCTAACACCAGCTATAAATGCACTCTCCCTCCCTCGAACCCTGACATTAGCTCAGAGCCCACTTATATATATAATTAGAAAACATATCAACATGACGTATGAATAAAGGAACGCTGACAATGGGCACGAATACGAAACTACTCCCCGATTGGCCCACTGGTATTTGGTTCAGCCAATCAAAAGATCATCAATCAAGTTCCTGCAACAATGTAAACACTTTCACACATTTAAGGGTGCGAGCGAGCGAGCGAGCGAGCGCGCGCGCACGCACGCACGCACACACACACACTGATCCTGTGTGTTTTCTCTGCAGCTTCCCCCCCCCGCCCCCCACCCTCACTGTAAATCTGGCCTCTACAATAACTTGTCACAGCAGTCAGCCCATCAGCTGTTATCACCTCCGAGGCACAGTGTGTGTGTGTGTGTGTGTGTTGCCATGTGTGTGTGTGTGTGTGCATGTCAGGGGTGGGGTCAGTAAAGATCTGGTGACCTTTCGTCGCATGCGAGCACTGGCGCCGCACCACGCCAACAGCTGCCCTAGTGCTAGGCGCTGGTGTACCGCTGCGGCTGCTCAGCTAGCGTCCAGGTTAAGAGTCTCGTTATGGTTATGCAGTGCCGCATGGCGGTCTGAGTACCACCATGCATCTTTATACTGCTGCACAACACACACTTAACAGGAAGTAAAAATAGCATTAATATGGTGATTGTCAGTTCAAAGGCCTGAAAGATGGCCTCCGACTCACCTTTTTTGCACATACACACATCATACAAGCACGATGCTATACGAGTACTAAAATAATAATTCAATATTAGAGACGGGCTGGGAGAGACGGGAGACATAGACAAGCCCAAGCCTCACAAACTTTTATCTTAAGCCTGCGTCAGCTGACTCAGAACCAGTACTCAGTCCTTCCTCACTGGCTTGTGTAATTGGCCCAACACACACACAAACACACACACAGACACAACCACCACCCCCAATTTGTTCTCTTTGATCACATGCGCCGTCTCGTTACTGGCATTCCCCCCCCCGCTCAAAATACCTCCAGGAGTGGGGGGGGGGGGCGAGTTCTGACGATAGAAAAATAGTTAGTGGCCGCTATGCCAAATGAGAACCTCTTTATCCTTGTACGCGGCTAACCGTTTTAAAATAGAAAACCATATTTAGGGAAGAGGGGTGGTGACTGGTCTGCCGATATTCGAGATAAGCCCGTATTCAGATTACAATCGTCCCGTGTGTGAAAATACCAAATAGCTGGTGTGCACACCGCCGGAACGGCCTCAGCGCGGGTCGGGTCGTGCGTTTTATATCATAGTTATTATAGGATATGCGGGTTCAGGTCGGGGGTGCAGGAATGAATAAAAAAGCATGCTCTCTTATGTTGTTGTAGGCGGCGTGGACTGCACATGCTGAGTTGTAAGCCTATGCCAAACAAATGTAATATAATTGCTGACACTGAATGAGACATTTTGAATGTTGTTGAATTTTTTTATATTTACATAATATAATAAGACGTTACTTTATTTTTTGGACACCTTCTGTCTGCGTGTGTGTGTGTGTGTGTGTTGACGTCATCAATGACTCGTCGACTTTTTTCCGACTTCATTGATAGAAAGGTTGACTTGAAAAAATCAGTAGTCGTGCAGCCCTAGTAGGTAGAGCAATAATGACCTTGTTAATTGAAGACAATAGAATTAGTGATGCATGCGAGAGGTGTCGCTATGAGGCTACAATGTGTAATTGTACTTACTAGATCAGTCTACCAGCCTACCCAGTGGACTGTACTGACAGGTAAACTGATCTAGTCAGCATTCATCCAGGTGGACATTCCCACTTGTGATGCCACTAGACGGTAGTCACATGGCAATTGTGAAACGGCTTGCAATGGCTAATCACACTCACACCTGGTGGTGTAATAGGGGACCTTTAACAAAAACACCTGCATGCTGCACAGACTTTATGATAAATAGGAACTTTTGTGAATGCAATTGCCTCTTGTTCCCGGTTCCAACAAGTCATCCAACCCAACACCGCCCTCTTGTGGTTTAAAGTTACATTTGTTCAGAACTGAACAAAGTGCCTGATGTCTACAATGTGATCAATTAAAGAAAACGTAATTTTATGAACAATTGGCCTATATGCTACATATATTAACAATTAGAGATGAACGATATGGTAAGAATAATACAAATAAACACTTCAGGATGTGACGGATAGAGTAGAGTTGCTAGAAGACCTAAGCGTCTAAGTTCCACCATGAGAAGATTTGCAGTGTAAATATGAGCCAACTAATTTTGTGTGTGTGCTCCGAGCAAAACACCTTTAAAAACCAACATGTATCTCGTCGCTGTCAGGTGGAAAACGTGTGGGTCTTTGTTCATAAATCAATGGAATTGGTCGCCCTTTACGTCCGTAGGTGGTTTGCAAATATTGAACCAATGGAAAGTATCAACAAGAGCTTATAACTAAACCTCTTACCGCCATTGGTTCCTCAGGGCCAAACCTCACAGCTCCCCATCCCCGCCTCTGTAGACGGCAGCAGTTGACCGGTGTTTGGAGAACATCGCTGGGTGTTTGCAGTGCGAGGCTGCATAACGAACTGCTTGTTTGAATAAGTTTTTCTTTACTCAAGCAGAAACCCTAAAGTCTATAAACACTAATGCTTTATGTATTTGAGGCTTAACGCATGGGAGAGGAGTAGAGTGCATGCAGACCATAAGGTTTGGTTGGTTGGTTGCAGTTTAGCTTAGGGTGGCGTTCCAGTTTGTCCGGGATTGTTCCTGTTCCTAGCCTGAAGATCCTGAAGACGTCCCAGTTTTCAGCACAATTAAAATAACCATAATAATATTACTTGTTTAATTCGCAACGTGAGGCAGCAAACTAAATGTTCTTTATTCTTTTATTTATGTACCACAGTGATATATTGCCGTCTCTTTCAACAAATGTACTTATTGTAAGTACATTTTCTCTTGTGTGTGTGCCTCACTTGTTTGATCTTGCTGGTGATGACGGAGGGCAGCTTGGCGCGGAGCTGCTCCGTCTCCTTGAAGGTGGCGGGGAAGCCACTCAGGTAGGCCAGGCTCTGCATGTGGACCAGCCCCGGGGCCTCGCGGTCTGCTGTCTGCAGGGGGGAAGAGGGGGACCAACAACATCAACACACAGACACACACACTGACATTGTCATGCATGATGGAACCCACAGCCGTCTGTCTGTGGGGAACCAGGGTTCATGTCGTGGTGAACCATTACCCACTATTGACTTTGTTACACATCAGTAAGACATGAACCCATAGAAGCCCCGTGTACACTAAAGATCTCATCTAATATTATCTAATCTATGGGAAACCTATCAGAAGAAAAGGTAACTCACCAGGTAACATCTGGAGATGGAGTGCTTCAGGTCTTCTCCAGATGTGTCTTTAAAGGCTTTATCGGCTGCAACAGAACACGTTATGGTGAGTGACAGGTTATCGTCTCAGAAGGTGTTACAGACTGGGATATCGGCATCTACAACATTCACACCCAAAGACAAGTTTAAACCAAGAGTGTCTGCCTCGGTGCGTTCACACAATCAACACAACATGGCAGTTGGGTCACTTAAACAACCACTGCTACCCTTGAGCAAGAGTCATTTTACCCATGCTGTTTAGCATTACCCTCGCTAAACGGCTCAACACCGAGAGTGTGCAAGGTTGCAAAACACACAGTCGTGGCAACACTCATCCGCGGTCAGTGGTGTTTCCTGTAACCACCTCAGGTCATTGAGAACACCTTCTCTTGAGCAACACAGTGTATTGTTGTGTCGTGTGTGTGTGTGTTCCAAGCGGCCGCTCACCATCTGCCTGGGAGTGGAAGATTACCACAGACACGGTGGTGGACGGAGGGAAGGGCTGCGTCACCACCATCAGCTCCTTGGCGGCAGAGAAGGAGGCAGACAGCGCCGGCAGGTCCTTCACCGTGAGGTTGGCGGGCAACGCCGGGTCCAGCGCGAGCATGGGCGCCACGATGCAGTGGGTGAGCAGGCACTCCTGTTTGCCGCTGAAAAGCCAACAACAAACCTCTTGTCTTGTGTATACACATTCAAATGACTCTGTTCAGCGTGGTGAGAAGGTGAGAAGAACACTTCCTGTGCGGAGGTCGAGTTGAGACAAACAGGAAGTGTGTCAAACCTTCCACAAACCTTTCCGTTTGACATCCAACCACATGTACAACTGCAACCCTGGTGCAAAATATCCATTATATGTACCTACCAGTACAGAATAAGAAAAATGATCCTACCAGGAAATGTGACAGACTTTGATCATATTCTGTGTTTGTTAGGTGGAGCTAAGAACAAGTGTTTTGGTGCTGAAGACCAACGGCCAACGATTATGTTGAACGCGATCACATTTCTGTCCCGTTTTCTCACCTGTTCTTTGGCAACTCCGTGGCAACGCTTGCGTTTTTCCCCAAGCGTTCCCTAAACAGGGGAAACAGGAAATACAAGACGGAGGAAAGTAATGATCATTCATCCATAAGCCATATGCACCGTGTTAGAGAGAACAATTGGCAACCCAATAACAAGCATGCCATCATCAGTGTGTTGTATTGTGCTACCTGATAGCTCGCTGTTCCTTCTCCAACTGCTCCCGGACCGTCTTCAGCTGTTTCAGGAGCGCTGTGTCGGTGCCATTCACCCAGGTGTACACCACGTCGATGGGCATGGGTAAGCACAGCCTGCAGGCCAGGCATCACAGACAGGGGGGTACACAGTGAACCCAGTACCTCTCTCTCAACACACACACACACACACACACACCACACACACACACACACACACACACACACACACACCCTTACCTGCTTTGGAAAGATTTCCCGCCAATATTATCCCGATAGGAGTCAAACAACACATGGTACTGATCCCGACTCCACTCCACCAACACCTGTGTGCGTGCGTGTGCGTGTGCGTACGTGTGTGTGTACGTGTGTGTGTGTGCAGAAAGAAAGGAGACATTAAACTCAACAGTAGCAGGGTAAAGTAACTTCCTGTTGCTGTCATTTTAACGTGAGGTTGTAGTATGCTCTTAGATGTTGGTAACGGCGCATTTTAAAGAGTGCTTTTACCTCTCCGAACTGGAAGGCGGACACTATCATGAGCACCAGCCCGCCGAAGCAGAGGTACAGTCCGTAGCGGTGCGACAGACAGGTGTACGTCTGTCGCTGCAGCAGCTTGAGCAGCGAGCTGACGACAGACACCATCACGACCCCCGTCCGAGGCGCATAGCAAGAGCGTCTTCCGTCCGCGTCTGCGTGTACCTGTAGCGCCGTCACCTGACAGTCAGTCATCAGCCAGCCAGGCTGTCACACAGTCACATAACACACACACACACCACCCCGATGACGTCACGGCACTTCCGCATCACGTGGATGACGCCGTGGTGTAGGAGTAGTGGTGGTGGTGGTGTCCTCCTGGCGCCACCCAGCGGCCAGGAGGACACACGCCCGCGTCGTAAACCTCTAAAATGTTGGCTTTTTAGGCAATTTCTGGCTGTTTATATTGGCTATTTATATTAAGTCAATACGTTTCAACCGAATATTCACAAAACAAGCTACCTGCTGAGGTGCTCCATTGTTTTTAGGATATTCCACTATTCCGTCCACTTATATTTGAGTGTTCACCTGGACACGGGTTCAAATTCCGCCTGCCGCAGTCTTTATATTTAATGTAGTCGTTCAAGTGAGCCACTTCAATACATTGTAAATTGCCATTTTAAATGTTGTTATATTACAACTTCACTCCAGTAGCAGATAGATACGAGTCCACAAATCAATGAATATGAAACGAATGTTGCCGTATACTTATTCCCTTTATAAATTCCATCAAAAACATTCTCTGAAAAAATACAATGCACAGTAAACCACTGGTATGAACAGAATTATACAGTACATACAATGTTTAAAACAACAGCAACAGCAATGAACAAAGTCACTTGGAGTAACGCTGAACTTGAATCACCTGTTAAAATAACTTGAAATTGGTGAAACTATGTGAAACATGAGAATAACACAGTGAAACATGAGAATATTATATACCGTGAACATGAAGTAACAGAGTTGTATATTACCGGATACGAATGTAAAAAAGTGTCTTGCTATGTAGTGGTCCTAAAAATTAACAAGAGCAGAACACCATATTTCACATGCATGTAAAAACAACAACAACAACAACAACAACAACACACACACACACACACACACACACACACACACACACACACACACACACACTAAAAATAGCCCATTCTGCCAAAATGTATACAAAATATTGTATGTGTATATACAGTTTATCTATACACGACAAAATAAATAGATTTTTCTCATAAATAAAAAATAAAAATTTGTTCACACAGTTGAAACTATGTTGGACAGTAGACTTGACCAGGTGTACGCTGGGATAGCACAGGGTTCTGCTCCTGGTGAGCTGCACCTCACCTCCACACACACCGCCTTCAGCTGGAGCTTGGAGGGAGACAGAGAGACAGACAGAGAGAGAGACAGACAGAGAGGAGAGGCAGACCCAGAGAGAATTACTACATGACATGCATGTATATAGAGCAGTGTTTCCCACTCAAATTGGGTCGCGGACCCGTTGGGAGTGGGTCGCCAATTTAGATGGCATACGCATTATGTATTTTTGTATGTTTGGGTCCCAGGGAGACACCAAATGTATCTTTTGGGTCCCAAGATGCAAAGGTTTGGGAACCCCTGATATAGAGGTTGAATGCACGTACGTACGCACGCACACACACACAATCTCTACCTGTCAGCAGCATCCTCGTGGGACTCGGCAGGGGATTCGTGTCGTGTGGAGGAGGCTCTGCTTTTCCCACTATCTGAGCAGACAGACAGACAGACAGACAGACAGACAGACAGACAGACAGAGAGACGGAGAGAGACGGAGAGAGACAGAGAGAGAGAGACTGGTAGTAAGAGAAGTACTGAAACCCTTTCTGCACTTGGGGCCAAAGCAAAGGCCAGTATTATCAGGGTAAGCCTGCCCACTGTCGGTTACAGATTTATACCACGCACACCTCTACCATGGATATCTATACCATGTATATCAATACCTTGTATCCAGCGGATCTGCGTGGCCGGCCCGTAGCCCTGCTCGTTCTTGGCAGCAATGCGGAACACCATGGCAGGCCGGTTAGAGGCGGAGCTGTCGATGTGGGCGTTGTCCAGGTGGGCGGCGCCCACCGTACAGGAGGTCTTGGTGCCGCGGTAGACCCGGATGAAGTTCATCTCGCCCGGCGTATCCGCGGTGCCAACGCCACCGCCACCCGCCCGGCCCTTGCGCACCGCCAGGTACATGGAGTACTCCAGGATGCGGCCCGACGGAGAGGGCGGGGCCTCCCACGTGATGTGCACCGAGTCGCTGGCCTGGAGGGAGTCGGAGAGACCAGAACACAAGATGTCACCTCCCCCCTATAAACGCACTGAGCTGTGAGCTGTGAGGTGTGAGCTGTACCTTAGTGATCTTGACAGCAGAGGGCGCTCCGGGGAAGCCGGGCAGGCAGGTCCTGAACTCCCCGACAGGGCTGAAGTCCCCGGGGCCCACGGCGTTGACGCCCGCCACCCTCAGCCGGTAGCTGTGTCCCGGGGCCAGCTCCCGCCTCTCCCGGCCCTCGTAGTCCTGGGGCCCCGGAAGCTTCCGCTGGGAGGAGGGACATAAACCAGTTTAAGTTAATTAGTTGATTAATCAACCAATCGTGGCAGCCCTAGAGACAGGGACCATTTCCAAAGGACGATCAGAACTGTACCTCCGTGGTGTTGGTAGGCCGGCCGCTGGTTGCCATGGTTTCCTGGCCATCGTCAAGCATCAGGTAGTAGTGGGTGACCTCTGAGAAGAGCACCTTGAAGACGCCCACGTCAAACCACGTGTCCTCGCCGTGCTTCTCCAGGACCTGCCATGTGACGATGACATCATTGGTTCACAGCATCAATCCATTAGCTAACTATATAAACACAAATTGAAAATGCCGACTTGACAACTTGCTGGCGTCTGACCTGCTGTGTGGGCGAGTGGGGGGCCTGGTTTTGGTCTGTGGGGGACGGAACTGCTCCAACTGAAGACAACGAATAACAGACAATACAACTAAGGCTGGGAATCTTTTGGTATCTCGTTCAAATCAATTTCAATTCAATTCACAAATTGATATTCAATTCAAAATCAATTCTCGATTCAGTGCATAGAGGTTGTAATTCCAGGATCTCTACTCCAGTCCAAGAGAACAGACAGACAGGCAGACAGACAGGCAGGCAAACAGGTAGGCAGGCATACAGCAGTGCGATTCAACAGTCTCTTCCTGGGTGGGTTTCTCCGAGCTCCGCCCCCTCCGTGGTCCTGACCAGCCATTGGACACCTCCGTGGCAACGTTCTCGTTGGAGACAGGCATCGCTCCGGTCTCCTTCTCTGCTGCTACGTCAGAAAAACGTCATGAAATAGAAATAATTAAGGGTTAGTGCATTCCAAGAGGAGGACATTTTTGAATTCTCCAAACATTTGATGTGTTTCTACCTGAGGACGAGTCTTCTGATGCCCCGTTGTGTCCTCCGGGGCCAGTAGAGGGCTCTGTGTCGCTGGCTGCGTGGTCAAAAGAAGCAGCCTGCTGTGAGCGCTGGGCGGCCACGGGCTGGATCTGGAGGATGTAGCACTCGGCGGCCGCCAGGGGGCGCCAAGCCACATGGATCATTTTCACGGTGGATTTGACCAGCAAGACCGCCTCGGGCACTGAGGGCCGATCTGGAAACACAGTTTAAGAAAAGAAAAGAAAAGAAAAGAAAAGAAAAAAGAATTAAAACAAACCCCACATAAACCTGTTTTCGTTTAGTGGCATGAGACATACAAAAACAATGTATAAACATTTCTATAAGCAGATTATATACAAAGTATTCCATCCTGCAGCGATCGAGACTGGGTTATTGGCCAAGACGTACTGGCCAATGCGTGTCTCTACAGACCATCGTTACCAATGTCCTTTTTAGGAGTTGTTTAGTGAAGATATTTATTGCAACCATTCCACCTTGACTACACATTTTTCTTTTATAGCCTGTTTCCTCTTAATCACTTGCAGGTGCAATATCAAAATCACAGCCCATAATCAAATCAATCAAACACTTCCTTTCCCGTCGACCTTCCCCCCCCCCGAGATCACTCCCATAAAGGCCGACCCTTGGGCATAGGTGGGGATATCAATCGGTGCCGGGCCCCACCCACTCACCTGTCTCCAGGTACCAGAGGTCTTTGCAGCACACCTGGTAGCCCCAGCTCTTGCGGTAGCCGTCGCGGCCGCTCCAGACGTACATGCGGGAGCCGATGGCCGTGGAGCAGTGGCCCGCCCTGGGCTTGGGTCTCCCGGGGTGAGAGTCCTCCTCCAGGTCCCACTGGGGCTCGGAGGTGTCCAGGGTCCGCTCACCGGGGCCCAAGCCCTGCCGGCTCAGTGCAGGGGCGGGGCTCAGGTCCTGCCACCTCATGGTGTCTGGAACAGAGAGAGAGAGAGAGAGAGAGAGACTTTGATAAGGGAGGTGGAACTGCAGAACTCTCTTCAGGACTTTTTTTTAGAAGATGCCAACTTGTAGGTGACCACGATGGTGTTTGGGGTGTGAATGGGAGGGGCGAGGTACATTTGTTAAAGATGAAAACAAAGCACAACAAAGTGATGAACACTTACCTAAGTTGAGCACGTGCAAGGAGTTGGAGCAGATCCACTCGGGCGCTTTGGATTTGGTTTTGGCCGCGTCTGAGTATGGAACCCAGCCTCCGAAGATGTACATCCTGCACACAGAGACACCCACTGGGGCTCAGAACATGGTGGGGGAGTGTGTGTGTATTAATGTGACCCAAAATAAAGCATGCTTTAGCTACTTGTTTCCGATGACATTGGCGGAGTGAAGGCTTCTGGGTAGCGGGCGCGGTCCCTTGGTCACCGGCGACGACCACACCATAGTGTCTGATAGATTAAAGAAATTGGATGAGTAAAAAAAATATGCATGAAAGGACCCCTCAGTCACATGACAATTTAGCAACATAAGACCAGAGAGGCGGGGCTACCGAGGTCGAGCTGCCAGAGGTCGTCCAGGCGACAGCCCTGCATCCCCCCGAAGATGTAGAGCTTGGGGGAGCCCTGGCCCACGTGGGCCACGGCCGTGTGGGACTCGCGGGCCAGCGGCCGGGGCCCCTTGGTCTCTGGGATGCTCCAGCACCGGGCCCCCGAGGACGACTGGAGCTCCAGCTGGTAGAAGTCATCCATGTACCTGAGAGGCCATCACAAACACCACAGTTACCCTGACACCCTTGGAGCCGGTCTTACAGCTGCTGCAGGCTGATTTGAGAGTTGCAAGTTGTAAGAGAGAGAAAGAGAGTATTGTATTGTATACTTGTATTTTATTTATCCTTTTCCTTTTTAAAGCACTATGAGTGGCTCTGTGTTTGAATGGTGCTATATAAATAAATTTGCCTTGCATTTATACGATGTTGGTGTGTTTTGTATTGACTGCTGTGAAGTATTTTGTTACATGTTGTTATAATTGTACTGCTAATACAAATAAAGCTATTTCGTTATTATTATTATTACTACAACATAATAATCATCACCATGGATACTTTGACCAACGACTCAAGTGAATGATAAACACGCATACCATAATAAATCATGGCAAACACAACATGCTTCTCTTGAGTGGAATAGGCTGCTATACATTATATATACATATACATGTACACATATACATACCGTAGTACGTTGCCATTGGGGTCCTCGCTGTCGTTCACCAGCCCGCCAAACAGGTAGCAGTGGTTCCCCACCAGCGTGAAGCTGTGTCCGATGCGGGCGCAGGGGGGCAGCCCGTTCACCGGGGCCCGGGGACGAAGCTTCTTCCAGAGCCAGCGGCTGGCCTGCACATGCACGTGCGCGCACACACACACACACACACACACACACACACACACACACACATATTGTTGATTTCAAAACACGTCTGTGTTCGATATCTTGATATGAGGCGGCTAGATATCGCCTTTGATCGTGGATATCGTAATATTGTGATCTGGCAGAATAAGTGGTGTCCTTTCCTGGTTTTAAAGGCTGCATTATTGTAAAGTGATGTTATGAGCTGCTCTATTGTTTGCGGTTTTGCACACAAGTATTTAAAAAAACATGTTATATCGTGATTATATATCATTATCAAGATATGCAATCACCTATATCAGGATAGAAGATTTTGGCCATCTCGCCCAGCCCTATCTGTGTGTGACTGCAACCATGCATATATGTATGTATGTATGCGTGTTGGGGGGGGGGGGGGCGGGGGGAATGTGTGTTACCACCACGCCACCATCACCTGTAGTTCGTAGAGGCCGTTGGTGTATTTGCCAAACTCCACCATGCCCCCGAACACCAGGATGCGCGTGCCCACGCACACAAAGCCATGGGCGGCACAGCCCGGCGGTATGTCCCCGCGCACGGCCGGGAGGAACCACTGCTTGGTCACTGGTAGGGGAGACAAGGTGTGCGTGTGTGATGAGCCACTCCCAGCTGTTTCAGAACTTTCCCCCTTATGACATCAATTCAATTCAACTTTATTTGTATAGCTCTTAATAGCCCGCCAGAGTGGGGGATCCCTCCTTCCAGGGATGGTTCGGAGTGCAATGGGTGACTCCCACTTGTGATGTCACTAGTAGGCGGTAACGCGATCATTTGGAAACCTCCTGTAATGGCTAATCTCGGAGTAAACAACGAGTCCTTTAACTTAACCATGAGACATCAGCGCACAAATACAACAATAAAACACGAAACAGTGCACCAACGCGGCCGCATTGTGTTGTACGTGTGAGTGTTTGGCGCAGCAGCACACTTTGTGGCTCTCTCGCGCAGTTACGTTGACAATGTGTGTCGCTTCGAGTCGCTTAAAAACATGACCGTGCTACCGTTAGCCCTTAGCCGTACGTTAGCCACATTAGCTCACCCGTGTTGTAGACATGGAGGTCCTCCGCGATGCCCTCGTTTCCACCCCCGAAAATGAGGATGAGTTCGCGGATGGCCACCGCCCGGTGTCCGTGTCGCGACCGCGGAATTACTCCCGAACACGACTGAACTTTCCTCCACAGCGGCGGCGGCGCCTCCGTAGCGCCACTCATCATTGTCCCGTCCACACAAGCCCACATACCGTACGGGGCGGGCTGAACCAGGGCTCAGGACGCGCTAAGGAAAAGGGTCATGGGGTGCAGCGTTACCCCGGTCTACCGAAACGCAATTTCCGGTACCCTACTGTCTATGACTTGTGGACGGCAAATTTTAAACATATAACGGAAACGGATATCCCTCTATAGGAAGTCCCGCCCTCCTTCTCGTTGCAGCCGCTAAACTCATGTCATTGAAAGTCCCGCCCTCTCCCTGTGTCTCACCAATAACAGTAATTGGGGGCATCCCGTTCCATACAGGCACAGCATTACCTGGGAACGTACGTGAAGTTTGCCGCTGTTGACGTTTCGAATGAGTGGGCGGGGCCGAGGGCGGGGCTTCCTGCTGCTGATAAGACTACATTACAGCAGTATATAAAATATAATATATATATATATATATATATAGTATATACAGTATATATACAGTATATACAATATTTATATATAGAATATTCAGATTCACTTTATTGGTCCCTGTGGAAATTGTAGGCTATCTGACTGTTGAAAATTGATATACTCAATATATGTACATTCAGCATGTAATAAAATAATAATATTAGTTAATAGCATAGTAATAGAGTGATACTATATTTAAATGTATTTAAACCATAGCTCATCAGACCCTAGAAGAGTTGAAGTAAATGTTTTAATCGTGTGTGTGTGTGTTCGTGTTCGTGTGTGTGTGCGTGTGTGTGTGTGTGTGGAAACAGGAACCCCTCCTGTTGCGCCAGGAGGAGGGAGGTGACGTCAGCGGGTCCGTGACCAAGGTCGGAACTTCAACTGTTGCAGACACACACACACATACGCACGAACGCACGCATGCACACACACACACACACACACACACACACACCCTGCTGCGTGCGTGGAAATGAATATAAGTCTAAGAAAACAGACAGACATCAAATAAAAGCTAATATAAGGCTCGTGTGTACACATGTGTGCACAATGACAGATAATAAAAGATATGTATGCATCATAATGTGTGTGTGAGTCTGTGCGCGCCAACCGCCTGTCTCGTTCGATTTCCCTGCACATGTGTGCGTGTTTTTGAGTGTGTGCGTGCGCCTGCGCGCGTGTGTGTGCGCCAGCGTGCATGTGTTTGCGCCTGAGTGCATGCATGTGTGTGCGCCTGCGTGCGTGTGTGTGCGCCTGCGTCCATGTGTGCGCGCCTGAGTGCATGCATGTGTGTGCGCCTGAGTGTGTGTGCGCCTGCGTGCGTGTGTGTGCGACAACGTGCGTGTGTGTGCGCCTGAGTGCATGCATGTGTGTGCGCCTGCGTGCGTGTGCGTGCGCCTGTGTGTGTGTCCCTGCAGTGCGATTGCGTGCGTGCAGTGTGTGCAGTGCGTGCGGGCGCTGCTCAAAGGAGGAGGAGGAGGAGGAGGAGCGCGCATGTTTACACAGACGGCGGCGGCGGCGGAGCGCCTGTGGGGAATAATCGGCGCTCTGAGCGAGGAGGAGGAAGCGAGCCTCCGTGTGTCTGCGCGCTCCGAGACTTCCTGCTCTGAAGGAGGAGATCCGCTTACAGTCTGGAGCAGGAGCAGCAGCAGCAGCAGCAGCAGGAGCAGCATGGACCTCCAACACCACCTCACACACCTCAACCACCACCTTTACTGACAGATCCGTCTGACAGCACCACGGTAAGTCTGCTTTGGGGGGGGGTCTTTATGTGGCGCGTAAAAGGAGACACTTATAGTGCGTAAAAGTGAGAGAATTGTGCGCAACTTGGAAACGGAAGGGATGGACTTTGGGGGGGTGATGAGTTGGTTACTAATCCACCACGGTGTAAGCATCAGGTCTCATTTGAGTTACATTTTGAAGTGAACTGTACTGGTGAGTTCTTGTCCGTGTGTGTCCCTTTAAAGGGCACCGTGAGGAGACTGCTCGGTCTGGAGCCTGCAGACTAATTGCCATGCGCTTCCGGAGAGAAACTGGCAGCAGACAACATCTTGAGAATGACTCACTGGCTGCACACAAAGAGCCGCTTGAGCCGCGCACTCTCCATCACTAACATCACTAACATCTGGGGGCCCGAAGTGTACTTACTTCAAGATGGCTAAAAACAAGCCAAGTGGCCAAAGTGTTGAGTGTAGTGTGACATATATATTACGCGTTTTTAATTGCTGCTACCCAGACGCACATCCGTATGACGTCCAGACATCTCAGGGAGTGGATGCCACCCCGTTAGTGGTGTGTGCGCGACTCATTGTGTGTGTGTGTGTGTGTGTGTGTGTGTGTGTGTGTGTGTGTGTGTGTGTGTGTGTGTGTGTGCGCGTGTAGCTGCATGTGTGGGTGTTTTTTTGTAGGTGTGTGTGTGTGTGTGTGTGTGTGTGTGTGTGTGTGTGTGTGTGTGTGTGTTTCCGAGGGGTCCTGACAACAGGAATTCCTACCTTTCAGTCAGGGCAGAACTTTTCCCGGGAAAACGCCCCCCACATCAGAATGACAGGAAGTCCTCCTTACTGTCACACGCCCACACACATATACAAGTAGACACACACACTCACACACATGCACGGACGCGCGCGCACACACACACACACACACACACACACACACACACATATACAAGTAGACACATATACACACTATCACTCATATATCATTCATGCACATACACTTACACACATTTTCTCTCTCACACACACACACACTTTACACTTTCCTTCTATATTGCTATATACACTATATATTGAATACAAATATATATCTATATGATATATAGATATATATTTAATATAAATCTATGTATCTAACGGACTTTGACTGGCTGATTTGGGCTCCATCCTCAAGATACTATAGAGTCAGAGCGCGGCAAGCCAGTAATAAAGGAGTTAATGAGCAGGAAGTGAGAAGCAGGGAGGTGAGGAGAGGGGAGGGGGAAGGGAGGAGGTGGGGAGAGGGGGGCGGGATTAGCTGGTGAGGGCGGGGACTCTGAGGTGAATCATGTGGTCGCCCGTCCTGCCACCAAACAGTCCTACACCACATCCTCTTTCATCGCCATGGAAACATATCCAGATCAGCCAATGTGTGGCCCCTGGTCAGCCTACACACACGCATACACACACACACGTGCCGGATTCGACTGATTAATCGAAAACCTATTCACGATTTAAAATGTGACTTGAACAGACACTTTCACAACCAGTATGGTGTCGATGAGTCGGGCCACTTTCCTGTCACATCAGCACATCCACCCACTCCCGCACTCATGGAAGTCATCCTCATTTGGGTGAAATGTGACAGTGTAGCCAAGGCCTCAAGTCGGCCATATTGCAGCCGGTCGTATAAATACACGGTGATTCACGCCACGACACACGCGTGACTCATTTTATAAAGCGCAGCAGAAAAGCATTTTTGCGTCCACACACACACATGCACACACACACACACACACACACACACACACACACACACACACACACACACACACACACACACACACACACACACACACACACACACACACACACACACACACACACACACACACACACACACACACACACAGAGTGGTGGGGAAGCTGTTGTGTGTTTACGGGTGGACTTGGGTAACGCTAGTACGCTACAGGAAATGCCTTCTGGTTTGGCAGTGGAGCGGAGGTGGAGGTGGTGGGGGGGGGGGGGGAGTGTTTTCCGAGGTTACGCGAGTCCTTTGTTTTGCCGGGACACTTTGCTTTCCGCAGGGCGGTGGCGCAGGGGAGGTCATGTCACGTTGTGATGTCAACCCGTTGGACAAATAGGACATGAAGGATAGGAAGTCGCCTCACGCAACAAGCTCTCTCTCTGTCTGTCTGTCTCTCTCTGTCTGTCTCTCTCTCTGTCTCTCTCTCACTGTCTGTCTCTCTCACTGTCTCTCTCTAGTAGTAGTGTCTAATAATAGTAATATGTTAATAATAGTAATATTTCTGCCAATGTGTCATTCACACTCTCTCTGACTCTCTCCCTCCTTCTCTCTCCCGCCTCTATCTCTCCCTCCCTCCCCCTGTCACTCACTATGTCTCTCTCCCCCTCCCTACCTCCCTCCCTCCCTCCCTCTGTCTCTCTATGTCTCTCTCCCTCCCTCTCTCCCTCCCTACCCCCTGTCTCTCTCTATGTCTCTCCCCCCCTCCCTCCCTCCCTCCCTCCCTCCCTCTTTCGCTCTGTGTCTCTCCCCCCCCTCCCTCCCTCCCTTCCTCCCTACCCCCTGTCTCTCTCTATGTCTCGCCCCCCCCCATACCCCCAGCGGCTATGGAGAGCTCCATCACGCTGTGGCAGTTCCTGCTGCAGCTGCTGATGGACCAGAGCCACAAGCACCTGATCTGCTGGACGTCGACGGACGGCGAGTTCAAGCTGCTGCGCTCCGAGGACGTGGCCAAGCTGTGGGGTCTGCGCAAGAACAAGACCAACATGAACTATGACAAGCTGAGCCGTGCCCTGCGCTACTACTACGACAAGGTACGGCCCAGACGCCATCTTGACGCCAGAACCACCAAAGCGTGTTTGCTCATAGCGGCGGCCATATTGGTTAGTGGGGGTGGGTGGGGGAACCTGGGGTCACTGGGTCACAGGGTGTAGGTCACTCTAGGGTATAGGCACCAGTCACTCCAGGGTGTAGGTCACTCTAGGGTATAGGCACCGGACACTCCAGTGTGTAGGTCACCGGTTACTGCAAGGTATAGGTCACAGGTCACCCTAGGGTGTAGGTCACAGGTCACTCCAGGGTGTAGGTCACAGGTCACCCCAGGGTGTAGGTCACAGGTCACTCCAGGGTGTAGGTCACAGGTCAC
>PIJE02000490.1:239379-242475 GCA_002895965.2 Coryphaenoides rupestris
GTGAAGAATAAAACCCAAGCTTCATTTTGAAGCTTGCTTTCTGTGAGGAAGTTTTACTTTCAGTGACAACTTTTGTAAGTGTTTACTGTCTTTTTATGTTTATCTGTATTTTCGGTCATCTCACATGAGAAATGTTTGTTATGTTAGAATTTGTCCCAGGCCTGACCGCCTCCTCGCCTCCACCATGACGTTTTGGAGGCTGTGAAACCATCTTTTTTTACCAGAAACTTCTTTCTTCTAGCCGCATTGTCTGTATTTTTCAGTGTTTTTGTTACTATATCCTATCCTATGCACTGTTTGTCTCGTTACTCTGTTCTGGCTGTGCCTTCTCCAATGTAAGAATTATGTAAATGTTCGTATGAAAACCCCAATCAATTTCCTCGACAAAATTCCATGTCAATATTGCACAAAAGCTTTTTGTAAAACAGCTTTGGTTATTTTTTATATAAAGGAATTGATTAAAAATTTATTCAAAAATAATTTGCTTATTTTGTTGTTGTTGCTAAGTTGCAAAACAAAGCTTCTTTTAATAAATAAAATATAAGGCATTGCTCTTCAATATTACAGTTGTACCGGACCTGACGAGTGTGTGATGATTCCACCGTGTCTTCTACTGAACAAACAGCTGCGATATGAAAGACAAAGACTTGCAGGGTTTTTTTTTTATGAAACAGACTAAATTTACTTCTGATGGTTATGAGAAATAAATAGCTCCAGTAAAAACAAACATTACCACAACATGTCCCCCGCCGGCTTTCAAACACACACACGCACATAAACACATAAAGTCAGGGCATTCATACACTTAAAAAAGTACATTATTACAATAATAATAATAATAATAATAATAGTAATAATAATATTTAGTTGTTGCAGAAGTCCCCCTTCTAACTTGCACTCATCCTGCATCGGTGCGAGAGACGTTTCTCGTTGCAAAGGTTCGAGTTTCGACTCAATTTTGCATTTCCTAAACCGGAATGTCTTAAATGTCTTTGCTATCCAGATCAGTTGTAGGTATTGTACTGCCAGTAAAATGGTTGTGAATACAGACCAATGGCGACCTTGCAGGACGAGAGCATCGCGACCCGGGACCTCTGCCCTCAGCCCTCTGACCTCTGTCGCGTTACCAGCATCAGCATCAGTAGCAGACATCACAGCGCCCCTGTTAAGACTAACATTTCAATTTGAAATCTCTTACTTATTATAATCATGTGTACAAACGTTTCGTAAAATGAGTAGCGCTCTGAGTTTTCCAAAAACAATCTTTTTTTGTTTTTGTTGTTTTTTTATTTGTTTTATTCCTCAGGCCCACTAAGCATGCCACACTGACACAGCGTTTCACAAAGAGAGGTCAAAGGTGAACACGTCTTAATAATAATACTGTCCGGTCGCATGGCGCCGTCGCCAAGGTAACACGCCCCTTCAGTCATGGTCCCCAGTCAGAGACGGACCCTAGCTCTCCGATTGGCCGCCGGAAACCGCCAATCACAGACCATTACAGTTAGTGATAAGATAAAAAAAAACAACAACAAAACAAAAACAAACAGTAGCTTTAGTCGACGGCGTTCGGAGAAGACTACGCGAGGGGCGGAGTCTGTGTGCGAGGCGGGCGGAGTCCGCTAGTTGCATGAGCACACCTGGCGTGACAGCGGGGGCGGGGTCACGTGGTCAGGGTTTCCTGGCGGACGTCCCTTTCGTCACTTTTCGGCTCGTCTGACCTGGCCACCTGCATCTGGGCTTCCCGCTGTTGTCACGGCGACAGGTGTTGGTGGTGGCGGTGGTGTCAAAACCAGGAAACAAACCTTTCACTTCACTTTGTCTCCGCGCCCCGCGTGTGTGGGTGGAAGTGTCGGCCATGCCAACGGCTGTCCAAGACAAGAGCCCCGCCCCACCCGACTCACGGTTCCGGTCAAACTGCTCCCGGGACGTTCTGACGGACAGGTGGACATTCCGAGGGGGATCCAGGGGGCGGCGCCAGAACCGGTCACCCCTCTGACGACGGATGCATAATATAATAACGTTTATTTTAAATATCTCAAAGAGGGACCTCCGACACACAAGGGGGCACAGCGAGAGCTTTAGGAAGTCCATCCATGTAACCAACGTTAGAACCATTAGAACAAGATACAAAACAACCGCAGAGAACCAACGTCCAGTGAACAACAATAAAATATCTGCATCGGGTCTGCCTCAGGTTCACATCATGTCAACGCACACGCACGCACGCACACACACACACACACACACACACACACACACACACACACACACACACACACACACACACACACACACACACGACATGTTAAATACATACAGTAGTAGTTTAGCAGCAAAAAAACACCCCTCCCCCTGCATGCACACACACACACACACAGACACACACACAAACTTTTAACTTGAAACATTTTCGCTGGTTCCACGCTTCCTTGTGTCCCAGGGAATGGCGAAAGGTGCATGTGTGTGTGCGTGTGTGTGTGTGTGTGCGCGTGTGTGAGTGTGTGTGTGTGTGTGTGTGTGTGTGTGTGTGTGTGTGTGTGTGTGAGGAAGAGGGGTGCCACTATAGTCTTCCTCTGGTCAGGATGAAGATCTAGAAGAGCATACTCTGTCTTCTGTTGATCTTTCCGTTGCCTGAAAAACAAACACACACACACACACACACACACAGACACACACATCCCTACTGATGGCATCATAATTACGGTACCAGTTCAGTCATTTTAAGTGAATTAAGATGAATAGACATTGCACTGTGTGTGTGTGTGTGTGTGTGTGTGTGTGTGTGTGTGTGTGTGTGCGTGTGGTGTGCGTGCCTGTGTGTGTCTGTGTGTGTGTGTGTGAGGAGGGGTCTCTATGCTACCTGTCTGGTCAGGATGAAGATCTAGAAGAGCATACTCTGTCTTCTGTTGATCTTTCCGTTGCCTGAAAAACAAACACACACACACACACACACACACAGACACACACATCCCTACTGATGGCATCATAATTACGGTACCAGTTCAGTCATTTTAAGTGAATTAAGATGAATAGACATTGCACTGTGTGTGTGTGTGTGTGTGTGTGTGTGTGTGTGTGTGTGTGTGTGTCTAACAA
>PIJE02000490.1:264249-317037 GCA_002895965.2 Coryphaenoides rupestris
AAACACGATCGAGCCGATGTTACACTTAAAGCCAAACCCAAACTCAGAACCAGGCAGGCATGATAATCCTTTTTGTTTCGACCCGGTAGGATCACCGATAATTACCTGCTTCTCACGGCTTGATAACCGATAAGTTAATAACCTGTGCTTCGCGGCCAAACAACATCACTGACATCACTAACAATTGTTGCATTTTACACAGAACTAACTACGAACACTTTTTAGCCTCCTCTTGGAACCACAGAAACAGAACATGTGTTGTAAATAGCAAACACAGAGACACAACACACACACACACACACACACACACCACACACCACCCACACACACCAACACACACACACACACACACACACGACACACACAGCACCCAGCGGGACATCCTAGTGCAAGCACATATCAGATTTATAGGCCCTTGTTCAAGGACACCCTGACAGACACCACCACTAAACCAGGCCAGGCCAGAATGTAAGAAATCAGGCCTGCTATGTCTATCTCTATGAGGTTTACTGGAGCTAACACTGAACCCAATTGATCACTCAGTGCTAACTAATCGGTCTGGTTTAGCATCGGTAGTAAGAGTCGGTTAGAGATAACTATTATGTAATCCAGCTGTTACGACCAACTCTAAAACTCTGCGCCCCGATGCAGTTTGACGCAATGTGATTTTGGGGTCACATACCACACCAACACACACACGACACACCCCGTATGTACACACACCGACCATGCACACACACACAACACACACACACACACACACAGTGCGAAAGAGGGGGTGGTGAGTCATTAAAACACAGCTGGTGGTTGAGGAGGTCTCCACATGATGAAGAGTGTGAGTACCGCCTGCTAACATCACACACACACACACACACACACACACACACACACACACACTGCACTCCGGTTCTTGACCCATCCATTCTAATGTAGGATATGGCTGTGGGATACGGCTGAAGGATGGAGAGAGAGCGAGAGAGAGAGAGAGAGAGAGAGAGAGAGAGAGAGAGAGAGAGAGAGAGAGAGAGAGAGAGAGAGAGAGAGAGAGATAGGGCTTGGATAGAGGGTATAATTAGTTGGTTCTCAGGCTGGTGGGGAGAGAGAGAGGGGGAGAGAGAGGGGGGAGGTGATCATTTCAACAGCCAACAGCCCTAGATCATATATGTGGGTCAATAAGTAGAGCTGTGAGCTACTGGGACACAGACACACACACACACACACACGTGTTACCAAAACAAGGACAAGTGCATTTTACTGGTTAGGTGGTGTCATGTCTGTCTGTCTGTCTGTCTGTCTGTCTGTCTGCTCTTCTCTTCTCTCTCTCTCTCTCTCTCTCTGTTTCTCTCTGCCTCTCTCTCTCTGTTGGCTATCAACACAAATCCTCTGTGAGGGGGTGAGGGGGTCAGGGGGAGAGGGGGGCGGTTTCTGTACTCACATGCGCAGGTAAATGTACACATGTATAGTAAACTGTATCATATATATTATATATATATTCACCTATGTACGCCCGGTCTATACACATACGTACGTGTCTTGTGAACACAATAAAATGGACAAGGTAGTCTATATCAATCACCATATGTTATGTCATAGATTAGGGGTCAATAAGGAACAAACATAACCATAATCAAATCCATACAGTACATTTTCTATGAATTGTGGGGGAGCGGGGGAGGACAGGGTAAGTATATAAGATAAGATAAGATAAGATAAGATAATAGAACTTTATTGATCCCGAAGGAAATTCTTGTGCCAGGCTGCATAGCAATAGAATAAAACAATAGAGAAATGAACAGCTGAATAATAATAATAATAATAATAATAATAATTATATTATTATTATTATTACTATTATTATTATTATAATCATACTAGCATATTTGAGCATATTATTGAATATTGGTGGGGATGTGTGTCCCCCAATATTGTGCCCCCCTCCCCCCCCCCCATCTATATTGTAGTTACGGCCCTGGTCAGTCCATTGTAAAGACCCAGCGTCTGATCCTACCAGAGATGAGGCGCTTGTTGATTTCCAGTCCCGCTCCTCCACAGAAAAACGCGTCAATTTGTCCGCTCAACGCGCCGCCGTCAGTTCGGCCGCAGGAGCTTGCATCGTATCACCGCCCGGAGCCGCAGGAGGAGGAGAAAGAGGAGAAGGAGTCAGGCTACAGGGTGGTGCAGGCTGGGGTGGTGGTGGTGGCTCCCTCCGCTCCGCCGCATTCTGACGCCTCCGCCCGAGTAGTGACATGCAGGAGGAGGAGGAGGAGGTCTGCTGTTGCTGCTGCTGCTGCTGCTGCCGAAGCCTCGGCTCGCCTCCCCTTTACCTCCCCGAGGTGTTGGGGGGTGGTGCCGCACCGCCCTCTAGCGGCCCAAACCTGCACCATCATGTCATGTGGAGTATGAAACGGTGCAGCAGCGCCCTCTAGCGGGCCAAACCTGCACCATCATGTCATGTGGAGTATGAAACGGTGCAGCAGCGCCCTCTAGCGGGCCAAACCTAAATGGCATTGTATCATTTAAGATAAGATAAGATAGAACTTTATTGATCCCGAAGGAAATTCTTGTGCCAGGTTGCATAGCAATAGAATAAAACAATAGAGAAACAGAATAGAATAGAACTTTATTTATCCCGAAGGAAATTCTTGTGCCAGGTTACATAGCAATACAGTACAATAGAACAATATGGAAAACAACAGAATGATAAAAAATAAACTAACGGATTTACAAATTTACAGTTAAAATATACAAATATGTGGGCAAGATAAGATATTCCGAAGGCGAAACAATTTGGCATAATTGAAGTGTAATATTATTGGACATGACATTAAGAATGATGATGAGAGGAGATGACAGGTAGTGTTATAGATAATATTATAGACAACATGATAATAATAATAATAATATAGCACATGATAGAGTATTGCACATGATGTTGGACAGTAATATTATTATTGCACGTAATACTGAGGAAAGTAATACTGAGGAAAGTGCACATGATGTTGTGAGGTAATATTGCACATTATATTGCTGTGTTCATTGTCTTGTAGGGGGAGTTATAGGGAGGAGTTATAAAGTTTGATGGCCACAGGTAGAAAGGACCTCCTGTGGTGTTCTGTGGTACACCGCGGTAATCTCAGTCTACGGCTGAAGGTGCTCTGGTATGACTCCAGTGTGGCGCGCAGGGGATGGGAGGCGTTGTCCATAATACTGAGTAGTTTACTCAGCATCCTCCTCTCCGAGATCTCCACCAAAGACTCTAATTTCACTCCCAGGACAGAACCCCCTTTCCTGATGAGTCTGTTGACACCATTATCCCAAAACAAGTGATAAGGGGGGACCCTTACAATATTTGGACTTTTGGCCCAAAATATTTTCTCTTCCAATCCTTTTCCAAACGTAACCACGTCTCACCCCAAGTGTGCCGACGCTGTACTGTAAGTTTGGAATCCATCGGATAAAGTTGACAGGAATAATGACAGAAATTGTGATAAGGGGGGACCATGACTGTTATGGTGCGATCATCCCCAGAGCGCACCGCGTCATCACCAGCGGCTCGGGATCCCAGCCCGAACTATCCCGAGGCTCCCGAGCGAGCGAGACACGCCCTGCGGAGGCGAGTCCGTGGGGCGCCAGGTGTAGCGGATGATAATCAAGACACCGCTGATACTTAAGCCCGTTCTGCCCCTTTTCCACGGTCACGGTACACGGCGCGGTATTTGCGTGTTTCCACTAGCACGTAGTACCTGATATCAGGTACTATTTGGTATCACATCTGCCCCTGGTTCCAAGCCAGCCGAAGCGGTACTATGACGTGACGTCAGCCGACTGCCTTCCACTGATTGGCCGACGAGTGTCGTCACTGGGAGCGTCATAAGCGCGCGACGACCGACCAGACATAAATAAACACGAGACTCGACCACACCACTTTTTAAAACCTAAATACACAAAGCAGCAAATACACAAACGCTTCGGTGTCCTCCATTGTTGTGTTGTTGTTGTTCTGGTCTTCCGGTTTTGTGCGTGGCTTGGCGCGGTGTAAATGACGTCACGGCAGTTCGCGCAGCCGTGTTATGACGACCCCGCCCACGTCGAGGAGGTACTATATGGTACTCAGTTGTAATGGAAACAGACCCGAAAAGTACCATGCCGTGCCGTAACGCGCCGTATCGCGCCGTACAGTGACCGTGGAAAAGGGGCAGTACTACCCCCGCGTCACTAGCTCCCCGGTGTTCTCCTTCCTCGCTCCTACGTCTTCCTCGCCGATCCCGTGTCCTCCTCGATCCTCGCTCCAGTGTCTCCCTCGTCATTCTACGGACCCCTGCCCTCCTCGGACCCTCTCCACGCGCCTCCACCTGAACTCCCCTCTTCCCGCGGACGGACCCCCTTAGAACCCCCTGACCACCGGACTGCCCCCGACTCTCCTTAAGCCCCCTTGCTAAGTATATTTGTTTGTTAGAGTAGTTTCTTTTCCTTTTGGAATTCTATTAGATATTTATAGATAGATCTATATATATTGTTTAGATAGTCATTATTTATATATAGTTATATATTATTTTAGATAGGTTATAGATTATTATATATAGGAGACCCTTGTGTCCCTACTAGTCACGTTCCCTGTATATTCATTAAATATCTGTGGAACCTATCCTGGTGTCTGTCTCTCCCTCTGTTTACTCACTGGCTCCTGTTCGTGTCTGGGTCACAACAATGACAACAACATTCACACCGCAATTTCTTCAGAAATTGCCTTTTCTAGTTTTTATTATTATTATTATATTAGTCTTACAAATCAGACTTTAGATTGTCTAACTTGTGGATCCGAGTCTAGATTGCATGCATGTGTGAACACGTTATGTGCTGATTCTCTACTGCGTAACCTACGCCTACCCTACGCTGTAGTTGCGCTGTAGATACGCACGTTTCTGCGTAAATAAATCGCGCTTCGTGTTCTCTGGCGCTTGGATCTACAGACATGTCTCAGCGGGCAGCGGACCGACTCCAGGTCGTCTTCAATCATCTCGACCCGTCCTCGGCTTCTGTCGTATCCTTTAGTTTGTATAATATTATAATGTCCACATATATCTGTTAACATCATGTCCTGCACGGTGCACCGGTGTGGGCTCAGAACCAGGCCGACCAGGGGCGCGTGTGCAGCGGCCACGACATGCCAGGCCAGCCCGGGGGTCCCTGGTCCCCTCCAGGCCTGTCTGTTATCACCTTGTTGTTCAATATTACACACACACTGTACTGCTTGTTGTTGTTGTTGTTGTTGATGATGTTGTTGCGTGCGTGCATGCATTGTTTTAGCTTTTGTTGTTGTTGTTGTCGTTGTCCTTGACCCATGTTGCACCCAGAGAGCTGCAAAGACTTCTGGCCAAACCATCACTCAGCATTACCAGCCACATGTTTTAAGGTAAACACTGACCTTATGTGTGTTATAATTGATGTATACCAGTAAAAGTAGTCTAATCTGATTGTATTTAATGGGTGATAAACTCACCAATATGTTGCACCTTGGGTCATCCCTTGTACTTCTATTCCACTGTATCTCAGGCTAAACTATTGTGTTTATCTGACAGCTTTAGTTAGGCTACTAGATCAAAATGAACCATACAAAATATCATCAATACATACATTATGATGTTATCATGTCAATATTGAAGGTTTTATTGGTTCCCAGGGAGAAATCCACAAGCTGCCCCAGCAGTATGTAAAGCAATAAATATATATATATAGTAATATATTAAGTACAATCACATAAGACTTATATTTTCATGAAGGGCGATCCATAAAGGGAATTGCAGTGCGGTCAAAATCCAAAATCCTCGAATGTGTGTTAAAGGTCCCAACCTTTAACACACATTCGCTCACCCTATGTTAGGCCCGTACCCAAAAACAGAAGCCAGTGTGACAAAACCAAACAGAGAAGACGGACTCAGACAACCTATAAGTTCCCAAGGGTTTTTATTATATACTCAGGGAATGTAATTAGTATGTATCAAATAAATACATATATATATATATATATATATATATATCCAAAGACAATAAATAATTCTAATATCTATATTTCTATATACTATTGAATATATATATATATAAATTATATCTAGAAATAACTATTGCTAATAATACTACTATGCTAATCTATTCTCTATATAATATATATATATCTGTATAGGAAATTTACTATCCAAACACTAATCTAGCAAAACAAAATACTTAACGCGGGGCTTAGGGAGAGTCGGGACAGTCCGGTGGTCAGGGGGTTCTGTGGGGGTCCGTCCGCGGGGAAAGGGGTATTCAGGTAGGGTAGCGCGGAGCGGGTCCGAGGAGGGTTGGGGTCCGTAGAGGGACGAGGGATACACTGGAGCGAGGAGAGGGTCCGAGGAGGGTAGGGGTCCGTAGAGGGACGAGGGAGACACTGGAGCGAGGAACGAGGAGCGGGTCCGAGGAGGGTAGGGGCCCGTAGAAGGACAAGGGAGACACGGGAGCGAGGAGAACACAGGATCGACGGGGTATCACGGAGACGAGGAAAACGTGGGAGCCAGGAAGGAGACCACCGGGGAGCTAGTGACGAGGGGGTAGTACGTTCTAGCAAGCTGTATTGTTCATGAAGGGCTTAAGTAGCCGCTGTGTCTTGATTATGATTTGCCACACCTGGTGAGGCGGCGCCTTGTTACTGCCGAGCGCGTCTCGCTCACTCGGGTGTCTCCGGTATGACTCGGGCTGGGATCCCGACTCGCCTGTGGTGACGTGGTACGATCTGGGGAGGAGCGCACCACAACACCCTAGTTACAGTCACCCAGAGACAAAGACCACAATTGATTGGCGATGGAAATAAAAATATGAAAACATGGCGTGTTTTGTTGTTGTTGTTGTTTGTTGAAGATACACAATCGACAACGACCTGCTGTCCCTGGATCAGCGGCTCTTCTACGAGAAGAATGGATTTGTGGTGATTAAGAATCTGGTGTCTGAGGAAGACATCGACCGATTCAGGTAGCATCTGTCATTGGTAAAGTGTGTGCTTCTGTATGTAAATGGTAAATCGATTGCATTTATATAGCACTTTTATCCCAAGTGCTTTACAATATTGCCTCACATTCACCCATTCAGTCAAGTCAAGGTGTTTTATTGTCAAATGTACATCATAACAGGGCTATTCTGAACACGCATGAAAATATACATTTATATATATACAAACATATACACATACATATATATACATGGCGTCATCCAGGGCGGCGTTTGAGCGTATCTGCCGTCGGGAGGTGTCTCCGCCAGGCCTGGTGTGATGAGGGACGTCGATATCGCCAGCTCCGAGTTTGTCCCCGACCAGAAGGCCGTCTCCAAGATCCAGGACTTCCAGGAGGACCCCGAGCTGTTCCGCTACTGTGCCTTACCAGAGGTGCACACACACGTTTGATCCTGATGGCTAAAGATGACCGGTATTTAGCATCGGTGTGTGTGCCTGGCTAGCTTGAGGGCTCCCCCTGTCTGAAACCATGTGGTAATTTCCTCCGTCCTCCAGGTCCTCCAGTATGTGGAGTGCTTCGTGGGCGAGGACATCATGGCCATGCACACCATGCTGATCAACAAGCCCCCGGACACAGGTAGAGGTCTCTCACCCCCCCCCCTGCCCCCACCCATGTGACCCTGAGCATAGAGTCCATATCCAAAGATTTGACTATCAGTGAGTTGTGTGGTCATAGACTGACTGTCACAAGCCTTTCGTCTGTCAATGTTCTGCTAAAGGCTTGGACTTGAAACAAGCTTCAAGTCTGTCTGTCTACCGAAACATCGTGAACATATTATCAATGGGTGCGCTTGTTTTCGTTGTCGTCACCTCCCTCAGGGAAGAAGACGTCCCGCCACCCGCTGCACCAGGACCTGCACTACTTCCCGTTCCGCCCGGTCGACCGCATCGTGTGCGCCTGGACAGCCCATGGAGCACATCACCCAGCAGAACGGCTGTCTGGTGGTGCTTGCCGGGCACCCACACGGGCACCCTGAAGGAAGCACGACTACCCAAGTGGGAGGTGAGGGAAGCGCACGCACACACACGGCAAAGTTAGTGTGGGTGTGTGTGTGTTTGGTGGCTGCCTGGCTTAATCGGCCTCACCTGGCCCAGTTAGAGTCTGGGGTGGGTGGGGCTGCAGACTCACCTGGCCCAGTAAGAGTCTGGGGGTGGGTAGGTGACGCTGCAGACTCACCTGGCCCAGTAGGAGTCTGGGGTGGGTGGGGCTGCAGACTCACCTGGCCCAGTTAGAGTCTGGGGTGGTTGGGGTTGCAGACTCACCTGGCCCAGTTAGGGTCTGGGGTGGGTGGGGTTGCAGACTCACCCGGCCCAGTAAGAGTCTGGGGTGGGTGGGGCTTCAGCCCTCACATAGCCCAGTTAGAGTGACCTGAGTCTCCGTCCTCTCTCCGCCCCCCCCCCCCCCCCCCAGGGCGGTGTCAACAAGATGTACCACGGCGTGCAGGACTTCGACCCCCGGCTGCCCCGGGCCCACCTGGAGATGGAGAAGGGAGACACGGTGTTCTTCCACCCGCTGCTGATCCACGGCTCTGGCATGAACCAGACCAGTGGCTTCCGCAAGGTGGGGACCCCCGCTGGGGACCAGGGACAAGACAGGGGCCCCACTGGGGACCGGGGACAAGGCAGGGGCCTGACTGGGGGGCTAGGGACAAGGCAGGGGCCCCACTGGGGACCAGGGACAGCGCAGGGGCCCGACCAGGGTACTAGGGACAGGCAGGGGCCCCACTGGTGACTAGGGACAAGGCAGGGGCCCCACTGGGACTAGGGACAAGGCAGGGGCCCCACTGGGGACTAGGGACGAGGCAGGGGCCCCACTGGTGACTAGGGATGAGGTAGCGCCCCACTGGGGGACTAGGGATGCAGGGGCCTCACTATAACGTGTGTGTGTGTGTGTGGTGTGTGTGTGTGTGTGTGTGTGTGTGTGTGTGTGTGTGTGTGTGTGTGTGTGTGTGGTGTGTGTGTGGTGTGTGTGTGTGTGTGTGTGTGTGTGTGTGTGTGTGTGTGTGTGTGTGTGTGTGTGTGTGTGGTGTGTGCGTGTCACCAGGCCATCTCCTGCCACTACGCTAGCGCACGGTGCTACTACATCGACGTGCACGACACGTCGCAGGAGAACATCGAGAAGGAGGTGAACGAGATCGTGGGCGGGAAGTACGGCGTGACCGAGGGCCTCCGCTTCCAGGTAGGGTCAACGCCAATGGTCAAAGTGTCCACACAGAGCACGCTGCCACTTAGAAGACGACACTCACAGTGTCTTATTCAGACTATTGTCGTAATCGGCGTAAATATCGAATATTGCTGCTGTCCATATAAACGTGGCCACCGAGTCTAATCCCGGTTCCTCTCGTGTTCCCACTGCTGCAGGACACCTGGGCGATACGGGGTCGCCTGGTGAAGGAGAAAGGGTGTCCCTGTGAACACCCCCGGGAGTTTCTCCAAGCATCTCGCGTCATGACGACGACATTTGGCGTTCGTGTTGGTGTTTGCTGAACACATACTCGCCTCCAGCGACATGATTGTTCAAGGCAAATATGAAGCGAAGGAAAGTGAAACGCCGCCGTTTGCGATGTTCGATGCACATGTTTAGATATTAATCTAAAGTCTGATTTGTGGGATGATTATGAGAAAGGCACTTTAATGCATGTTAGATTGTGTACTGTAAGTTCACAGCACGGGAGGAGGAGAACCAAGTTGAATTCAAAGATAAGATTTTTTATATAAATCAGGGGGCAGTGTTGAATGTTAAACATCAGACTTCATTTCCCAAGTGGTTGTTTTCTGTCCTTTTCCAATCAACGAAAGCAATTTAACTATTATTAGTATATTGTCCGCTTAAACGCAAGAGTATGTATGTGGATAAGAAGTGTCAGGGGCATGAATGTTTAATTGATTGCGGTACTCTAAATATGTGATGTGGCCTGCATTGCACAGCACCCTCTTGTGGTGGTCACAAAATTCATGTTAATCCATGTTTTTATTGTTGTGGTTTTGGGTGACGTCCGGTACCGACTGAAAATGTGTGATTTTGAACTTCTGTAGCGGAAAATCTCATGTACCTCAATGCCTTATTATTGTACACATTAACTGTGAATAAAGAAATTAACTAATACGTCCTTATATTTTGGTTTTGGTTTTTTATATGGTTTACAGAAGTATAATGACTTCTAACATACTTTGTATGTTATGTTAGGTGTGTGTGTCTATGAGTTTTTTTCTCAAGTGTGTGTGTGTGTGAATATTAATATGCGTGTAGGTGTGTGTGTGTGAGACTGAAAGGAGAGAACAGCGTTGGTCTTTGTTCCTCACAGAGGAACGTCCCTGTTGGGACTCGTGGATGTGTTAATATTGTGGGCCGGTAACTTTCCACTCTGCCGTGTGGCCTATATGACTAGTTAGCTGTTTGGCCTACGTGACGTTAGCTTCACTCTTATCTGTTGGCTCTGGGATGTCTCTGAGATGCACCCGCTGGTGTTGTCCTCGAGTGTCTTTGTCGTCGAACGTGGGAATGGGAGGTCAACGTGAGACCTTGCTGTCCTTGGTGGGAATGGGAGGTCAACGTAGGGGGTGCGTCTCCATATCTGCTTTTTTGTGTCTACATGTAAATGCTCCTGTTTTTTCTATCCCAAAAGGGATATATGCTCTATGTATCTGAATAAACTTGGAATCATTCCGGGTCTCAGCTGGAAAAGTATCAGCTGGAAAAGCAGGAAATCTCCACGCGAGGAATAGGAAAAAAAACGAAAAAGAGTCTGGAATCCCTGGGGCTGCAGTCGCATCGATCATCAGGTTAGGAGGCCTGGCACACACTTAAACACACTTAAACACACACACACACACAACTCTGAATCAATATCGCTAGATTTTCGCCACCACGGAGCAGCACAGGCAGAACGCCATTGTGAGGTGAAATCCGTCCCTGGGTCTGGAGTCACTTTGAGTGCCAACGCGCCAAAAGCCATCCTCAGCTGCCCGGTTCATTCCCTCCAAGGACGAGGAACCATCAGCTCCCAGAACTCCCAGCCAGACGTCTGCTTTGCTCTCTTATAGGCTCATATGTCATATGGATGGAAAAAGAAAAGCCAAAGAAGGCATTATGAAACGACTCTGATCTGAGAGCCATGAGGCAGGGAAGAGAGACCCAGCAGTATGGCTGAATGGGTCCAACATTCATGTGTCTCGTTAGCTCTCACCGCCAAAACCGCCACGCGGCCACGGATAGCCTAATTGCACCTCGCAGCAGTGAGCGTCAATTAACTGTTTTACACACAAAACGCAAAGCGCTGAGCTGGCAAATGGATCAGGCAGCTTCAGAACACCCCCCCCCCCCAAGAGAGGGCGAGAGAGATGGGGAGAATGAGAGAGGAAAGGATACAACATAAGAGAAAATTAATTACTTTCACATCTGTGTGTGTGTGTGTGTGTGTGTGTGTGTGTGTGTGTGTGTGCGTATAAATATTTTCGGTGTGAGGCGTGTACCTGGGTGTTTCCCCCCTCATTGCTGGACCTCAGATCTTTTTCTGCACTGTTTTGCTTTCGTTAATAGCGTGCATAAAATGCCACCCACCCAAAGTCTTTCACTGCACAAGCAAAATGAGGAAAGTGTCTTGAAATGGACCGTGAAGTTAGCCTGACGCCTGGCAGAGATTACATTAATCTGTATATAACAGCAACATGGGAGGGGTTGACATGTGCGATCGCATGCTGAGCTTCTACAGAATGTCCAGCCGCACCAAGAAGTGGACTGTCCGTACCATGCTTCACTTCACTGATTTGGCCATCACCAACTCATGGCTTCAATACAGACAAGACAGCCAAGCCTTGCAACGACCTGCAAAGAACACCTCCCAATACCTGGAGTTCAAAATCCTCTTGGCTGAGGAACTGATAACCCAGGGACAGACATGTCAACAAGAACAGAGCAGTGATGAAGAATTCTCTCCGGAAATCAAGAAAAGGAAGCCCCACCCAGATGAGAGAATAAGGAAATATGGTGCAATCCATTTGCCCGAAATGGTCAACAACCCAAGTCCTTCCAGATGCAGAATGCCTGGGTGCAACAGTAAAACATATGTGAGATGTGTGAAGTGGCAAAAAATCACAATGCTTCATCAGATACCATAATGAAGTGGGTGCACGAAAGTCAATCAGTTTGAGGTTGGCCTATTCACCTATTTTTGTACAAGTTTTTGTGTAAATATGTTCTAAATGTTTTAGATCCTGCTGACAAACATGGGGCATATTCAGATTTTTTATTTTGTTAATGTTTCAACAACTAAGTCCGTTTGTGCACATGTTATAAAATGTTATTTAAAGTTATGTAAACAAAAAAATATCTTTGGCAAATGTGTTCTTGCCACCCCAAACTTTATTTATTAAAAGCAAATCTAAATAAACACTTTTTTTCCCCCTCGGGTCTCAGGACGGTGTAATGGTACCAGAACAGGTAGAACCAAAATAGCACGATCAACAGAACTAATAGATGCAATTCAAAGTCCACAAGGGTTTACTCCAAACTCGGTAGTCCACAGGCGCCAAAGTCACAAAACAGGGTATCCGATACAGGCGTCAAAACAGGCAGGGATCAGGCGAGAATCAGAGTCGAGAATAATACTAGCAGATATCGAGTCAGAAAAGTAGAGTGACAGGTACACTAAGCTCCGCTGCAAAAACAATCTGACAAAGACAAAGGGGATAAGGCAGGTGTTAAGTACTAGTCTAATGAGGGAATGGGAAACAGGTGAGTAGAGCAGACTCAGGTGATGGTAGGAGTAAGGTGATTAAACTGGGCGGGGCAGAGTCAGGTGATGGCGGAATACTGTGGGGCAGGTGGGAGTGGCAGGATCTGAAATGACAGGACAATGAGTGGAAGAATGGCAAAGCATAGAATAAATAATGACTAAACACAAAGTTTCAGGATGCCCTCATGACAGGAGGATATGATCCTTTTTTGGCCGAGTGGGGGGGGGGGGGGTAGGAATTGTTTACCTTAAGTTTAAAATGGAACCTCATGGATCCCTGTGGAGGAAATGATGTCATCTGTAGCATTCCATGACATCATCATCTACCATCACAGGTGGGAGGACAGGGCCAGCTGATTCATAAAAAAAGTACAATCCTGTAAAAATGTGTAATGCTGGTTTTTAAGATAATATAAAATAAGATAGAACTTTATTAATCCCGGAGGAAATTCTCGTGGTTGGTTGCTCAAAATATATTTCTTATTATATTATTATTATATTATTCTTTAGCACAATTTAATTTACGGTTTAATTTAACATTTTGTTATATTTTGGAACTTACGTGTTCTAAAATGTTTTGAACTGTGTTTATCTCCTCCTCCTCCTCTTCTCTACCTCCATCTGTCCGTCTCCGTCTCCCCCTCCTCCCCCCAGCCGAGCAGCGGGTGAGGTTAGTGGCGGCCGCCCACAGGAGGGAGGCCCTGGAGGAGCAGAAGGGACAAGTACAGAGGAACATCACGCTGAAGGAGGTGCACGGATGGTAAGACCAGAGACACACACACACACACACACGCACAACCGTAAGTGGTTCACCTGCCAAACCCTCAGGATGAACAGCGCCAAGGCCTTGTTGGTGTCAGGCATAAAAATAAAACTAGTTTTCTAACACTGAACTCGCTTGACCCCTAAACTAAGGATGTGTTTTTGTACGAGCACGTGTTGTTGTGCCTGTTCGTGTGTTTAGCGGGAGAACAATCTAACCTTGTAGTATAACAACAGACCAACAACAACATGGTCTGCCTCTCTCTATCCGCAGAGCAAACACGAGAGGTCCCGGGAGCACGAAACGAACAGTACCGTTGCGAGTTCCGCTACGAACGGAAATTACCCACGCTACTGGCTGCGAAGTGAGCATGCTCAGAACCTCAGGAAAGGGGTGGGGCTAGATTTCCCCATCTGGCCAATACAATCCAACAATGCAATCAAGGCAATCAACTCGGGAGAGCCCGTTATCCCCGGAACTGTGACGCGAATTCCTTAAGAAATTACCACTCGCAAAATCCCCAAAACATTGTTGAATTAGCTATTGATTATTGAAACTGCTGTTTTTAAATTGATTGACTGAACCCATCCAAGGTGATGTCACTTTAATGCTGATCGCCACCTTGGAATCAAGTTAAGCCAGTTAATAACTATTAATTAATAACTAGTTGTGATGTCATTTCACCAGACGTGGCGCTGTCCTCAGTTTCAGTTTATATTTTGCTTATTCTTTAAATTCTTTGTTCATTCTGTGTAATTACTTAAAAACCTGTTAAATGCAAACAGCTCAGAGTTCAGCTGGTGCTGTTTACTTGCTGTAACTCTATATTTCTACACACCAAACTGTATAATATGACTCACCATTCACTATCTAAGAGTCGTCATCATCAGATTGACATAATTATGTATGCTTGCATGTTTTATTGTCTCTTCTCTTGTGTATATAAAGTGTGTATATATAAAGGCCTTTGTACGGTTCGTAGACGTTTCATACGCAGTTGACCCCAAATACTTTGGGTAGATAATGCTTGGGTTGAAACGCCCCTTGTAAGTGCCACTTTAATACCATACTTAGTTATCATTCAACATCAACTAAATAAAGAATCAAACATTTCGCATTTGAGTGTCACTGGCCTGAGGTCACTTGTTATTTCTGGGCAAACACGCAGTGTTTTTGAGGAAGTGGAGTAGGGGGAGAGGAGGAGGGGAGAGGAGGGAGTAGGGCAGGGAGAGGAGGGAGTAGGGCAGGGAGAGGAGGGAGAGGAGGGAGTAGGGCGAGGGAGAGGAGGGAGTAGGGCAGGGAGAGGAGGGAGTAGGGGGAGAGAGGAGGGAGTAGGGGGAGGGAGAAGAGGGAGAGGAGGGAGTAGGGCAGGGAGAGGAGGGAGAGGGAGAGAGGAGGGAGTAGGGGGAGAGGAGGGAGGGGAGAGGAGGGAGAGGAGGGAGTAGGGCAGGGAGAGGAGGGAGTAGGGGGGGAGAGGAGGGAGTAGGGCAGGGAGAGGAGGGAGTAGGGGGAGAGAGGAGGGAGAGGAGGGAGTAGGGCAGGGAGAGGAGGGAGTAGGGGGAGAGAGGAGGGAGAGGAGGGAGTAGGGCAGGGAGAGGAGGGAGTAGGGGGAGAGAGGAGGGAGTAGGGCAGGGAGAGGAGGGAGTAGGGGGAGAGAGGAGGGAGTAGGGCAGGGAGAGGAGGGAGTAGGGGAGGAGAGGAGGAGAGGGGGAGTAGGGCAGGAGAGGAGGAGAGGAGGGAGTAGGAGAGGGCAGGGAGAGGAGGGAGTAGGGGGAGGGAGAGGAGGGAGTAGGGGAGGGAGAGGAGGGAGTAGGGGAGGGAGAGGAGGGAGTCTGAAGCCACAGGCCTCATCCACCATCTTGGCTCCACCTAACGGTTGGTGGAGCCAAAATGGCCACCAGGTGAATCGGGGCCCAGGAGGTTCTGGACTTTCCTTCCCGCTAAAGTCATCAGACTGAGCAGCTGAGCAGCAGCTTCTGGATTCCGCGTGCAGCGTTCCACATTCCAGAGAGGAGGGGAGGAAAACGACCCATTGCCAACATGTCTGTCGTCCAAAATGAAACTTTCCCCCCTTCTTTTTATCTGTCACTCTGCATTCTTGCTTTTCAAGAAAACAGAGAAAACTGCTACTGTGGACGGTTACACTTCACAATAGTGTCCTAAGCAATGTAACTGCATGCACTTAATACGTAATAATGTTATATAACCCTAACCCCAGTGGGGAATTTGTTTCATTGCCCATTCCTAACACTACAGTGGAGTTACATACGATACTACATATTAAGTACATGTTGTCTAGTGTGTTACACACTGTTACATTAACACTAAACGAACATTAATGTTAAGTGGAACGGGGGAAAAGGAGGAAAACGATTTTAAGTTCAGTTTGAACCTTTAAATATGTTATGTACGTTGTTGATACAGTAAACGAACACAAAGTGTAGGCTAAATCTAAAAACATTTAAAATATCCATCATTTGTATAAAAAGCTAATTTACAAAACTAAAAGACGTTGTCACACCAGTGGTTCTCCTGCAACGAACACCGTCAAATAAAAACGGGAAGTGACATCACTGCATGCTGTTCAGGAAACTTGGGCTGCTCTTCGCCACGTGGCTGGAGAAGCTCGCCCCGCTATCTTGGGCCCCCTTCTTCTCCTGCAAGAGATAGGACATTTAAAAAACGACAAAATGGTGAATGTTGTACCGACACAAGACACCAACATGTTGCAAAGCTGCAGTCGGCCGTGTTGTTGGCTCGCCAATTACTACTGTGTTTTTGGTTGAGTCTCACGGTTCTCATATACGTGTATCTGAGGAGGTGATGGAGGATTACCTTCAGCATGCCATCTCTCTGCCACTTGAAGAGCCCACAGTTACTGCAAGACAAACAGCAGGAGGTGAGAGACGCAGTCTGTGTGTGTGACTCCATGAGATGAGAGGTTAGGAAGGTTAGTTCGGAAATTAAGAGATGGCGAGGGACACTTTAGGTCTGATCTAGACCAGATCTAAAATGAGAGAGGGAGAGGGAAGGGAGGAAAACAGTAGGAGTAGGAGACAATAATAGAATGACAAACAGGAAAGATATACAGGAGAAGAGGGAACGGTAATTGGACTGCATTTAGCGCTTAACCTAAACCTAAAGAATGTTTACAATTATTGGCTCACATTTAACCATTCATACGCCGGCGGCGGTGTCGACCACGCAAGGAGACAACAGCAGCTCATGGGGTGAGAGAGGAGAGAAAGAGAAGGAGAGGGAGAGAGAGAGAGAGAAAGAAAGAGAGAGAGAAGAGAGAGAGAGAGAGAGAGAGAGAGAGAGAGAGAGAGAGAGAGAGAGAGAGAGAGAGAGAGAGAGAGAGAGAGAGAGAGAGAGAGAGAGAGAGAGAGAGAGAGAGAGAGAGAGAGAGAGAGGAAGAGAGAGAGAGAGAGAGAGAGAGAGAGAGAGAGAGAGAGAGAGAGAGAGAGAGAGAGAGAGACACAGAGAGAAATGCACTCTCACCTGCAGTGCTTGTGGGGCAGGCGGTCGAGGCCGATGGACCGCTGGCCGCAGGGACACTTAAAGAAGCGCTTGACGGCGTCGTGCCACTTGAGCGCGTGGTTCCCCTCCACGCAGCGGTCGGCCGGCTTGAAGTAGGTGTAATTACACTGGAGGACGGGACACACACACACACACTTACCATACTGTCTGGAAGTCCCCTTCCTAACCGTTCATCCCAACCACGAGATAACATCTGTATGCTGCACGCATGCGGCCGAATACCTCAAACTAAACACAATCGTTCAGAGACCTTGTTTTGAACGCTTTCCTGTATTCCTCAGAACACGCGAGCGCACCACAAGCATGTCGCTTGAAATAAAAGAATACAAAAAAAATACTTTCAAACTCATATGATAAGACAGACACTGCACTGACATTACAAACATGATATGGACGTCCACCTTCCTATTGAAGATGCAGAGTATTTCGGTGTAGTTGTGACCGGTTTAAAACACCAACAGAGAACTATCGTACACCTGGCCTGCTGGCCAACGGGTAGAACGGGTAACTCTTTACACCAGGAGACCATCAGCTGGCTAGCGGGTACGGCGGGCATGGCGGGTACCTTTTTACAGGAGACAGCGCGACATTTCATCTCCCGGGTTTCCCTCATCTTGTCCTCCAGCTGCTCTTTCTTAACCAGCACCGCGAAGTAGCTCTCCTGGATCTGGTACTCCGCCTGCACAACCACAACATTGGAATATTAGAAAATCATAATAATAATAATAATTGACTCATGGTAATATTACCAGCGAACAGAGAGGCAGGGGGGTTCAACAGTGAGGGGGACACAGGATACACCAGCCGTCACCACACACACTCAGGGGGAGAGAGAGCTCCCCACATGCCAGCAGTTCCCGCCTGCTCTGGCTGTAGCGTTCGCAACGATACATCAACCAGAAAAAATATACAAACAACCTCCAGGGTTCGTTATTTGCCACAAAGCAGGCGCAAAAATCGTTGGTTTTATGTTCCAATGTCGATAATAACACCATTGATGTGGGCTGGGAAAAATGGCGCTTGGCGCTAGAATGTTTTGGCGGAAAGAAATATGATAACGTTGAGCCCTCTGGTGCGGTTACAACGGCGGTGTGGTTTGACTGGTCGCCTTACCGCCTGCAGCGCGGCCTGGTGGCGGGACTTGGCGTTGAGGATCTTCTGGAACTCCTGTGGTGACGTGGTACGATCGCACCACAACACCCTAGTTACAGTCACCCAGAGACAAAGACCACAATTGATTGGCGATGGAAATAAAAATATGAAAACATGGCGTGTTTATTTGTTGTTGTTGTTGTTTGTTGAAGATACACAATCGACAACGACCTGCTGTCCCTGGATCAGCGGCTCTTCTACGAGAAGAATGGATTTGTGGTGATTAAGAATCTGGTGTCTGAGGAAGACATCGACCGATTCAGGTAGCATCTGTCATTGGTAAAGTGTGTGCTTCTGTATGTAAATGGTAAATCGATTGCATTTATATAGCACTTTTATCCCAAGTGCTTTACAATATTGCCTCACATTCACCCATTCAGTCAAGTCAAGGTGTTTTATTGTCAAATGTACATCATAACAGGGCTATTCTGAACACGCATGAAAATATACATTTATATATATACAAACATATACACATACATATATATACATGGCGTCCATCCAGGGCGGCGTTTGAGCGTATCTGCCGTCGGGAGGTGTCTCCGCCAGGCCTGGTGGTGATGAGGGACGTCGATATCGCCAGCTCCGAGTTTGTCCCCGACCAGAAGGCCGTCTCCAAGATCCAGGACTTCCAGGAGGACCCCGAGCTGTTCCGCTACTGTGCCTTACCAGAGGTGCACACACACGTTTGATCCTGATGGCTAAAGATGACCGGTATTTAGCATCGGTGTGTGTGCCTGGCTAGCTTGAGGGCTCCCCCTGTCTGAAACCATGTGGTAATTTCTCCGTCCTCCAGGTCCTCCAGTATGTGGAGTGCTTCGTGGGCGAGGACATCATGGCCATGCACACCATGCTGATCAACAAGCCCCCGGACACAGGTAGAGGTCTCTCACCCCCCCCCTGCCCCCACCCATGTGACCCTGAGCATAGAGTCCATATCCAAAGATTTGACTATCAGTGAGTTGTGTGGTCATAGACTGACTGTCACAAGCCTTTCGTCTGTCAATGTTCTGCTAAAGGCTTGGACTTGAAACAAGCTTCAAGTCTGTCTGTCTACCGAAACATCGTGAACATATTATCAATGGGTGCGCTTGTTTTCGTTGTCGTCACCTCCCTCAGGGAAGAAGACGTCCCGCCACCCGCTGCACCAGGACCTGCACTACTTCCCGTTCCGCCCGGTCGACCGCATCGTGTGCGCCTGGACAGCCATGGAGCACATCACCCAGCAGAACGGCTGTCTGGTGGTGCTGCCGGGCACCCACACGGGCACCCTGAAGGAGCACGACTACCCCAAGTGGGAGGTGAGGGAAGCGCACGCACACACACGGCAAAGTTAGTGTGGGTGTGTGTGTGTTTGGTGGCTGCCTGGCTTAATCGGCCTCACCTGGCCCAGTAGGAGTCTGGGGTGGGTGGGGCTGCAGACTCACCTGGCCCAGTAAGAGTCTGGGGGTGGGTAGGTGACGCTGCAGACTCACCTGGCCCAGTAGGAGTCTGGGGTGGGTGGGGCTGCAGACTCACCTGGCCCAGTTAGAGTCTGGGGTGGTTGGGGTTGCAGACTCACCTGGCCCAGTTAGGGTCTGGGGTGGGTGGGGTTGCAGACTCACCCGGCCCAGTAAGAGTCTGGGGTGGGTGGGGCTTCAGCCTCACATAGCCCAGTTAGAGTGACCTGAGTCTCCGTCCTCTCTCCGCCCCCCCCCCCCCCCAGGGCGGTGTCAACAAGATGTACCACGGCGTGCAGGACTTCGACCCCCGGCTGCCCCGGGCCCACCTGGAGATGGAGAAGGGAGACACGGTGTTCTTCCACCCGCTGCTGATCCACGGCTCTGGCATGAACCAGACCAGTGGCTTCCGCAAGGTGGGGACCCCCCGCTGGGGACCAGGGACAAGACAGGGGCCCCACTGGGGACCGGGGACAAGGCAGGGGCCTGACTGGGGGGCTAGGGACAAGGCAGGGGCCCCACTGGGGACCAGGGACAGCGCAGGGGCCCGACCAGGGTACTAGGGACAAGGCAGGGGCCCCACTGGTGACTAGGGACAAGGCAGGGGCCCCACTGGGGACTAGGGACAAGGCAGGGGCCCCACTGGGGACTAGGGACGAGGCAGGGGCCCCACTGGTGACTAGGGATGAGGTAGCGCCCCCACTGGGGGACTAGGGATGCAGGGGCCTCACTATAACGTGTGTGTGTGTGTGTGTGTGTGTGTGTGTGTGTGTGTGTGTGTGTGTGTGTGTGTGTGTGTGTGTGTGTGTGTGTGTGTGTGTGTGTGTGTGTGTGTGTGTGTGTGTGTGTGTGTGTGTGTGTGTGTGTGTGTGTGTGTGTGTGTGTGTGTGTCACCAGGCCATCTCCTGCCACTACGCTAGCGCACGGTGCTACTACATCGACGTGCACGACACGTCGCAGGAGAACATCGAGAAGGAGGTGAACGAGATCGTGGCGCGGAAGTACGGCGTGACCGAGGGCCTCCGCTTCCAGGTAGGTCAACGCCATGGTCAAAGTGTCCACACAGAGCACGCTGCACTTAGAAGACGACACTCAGTGTCTTATTCAGACTATTGTCGTAATCGGGTAAATATCGGAATATTGCTGCTGTCCATATAAACGTGGCCACCGAGTCTAATCCCGGTTCCTCTGTGTTCCCACTGCTGCAGGACACCTGGGCGATACGGGGTCGCCTGGTGAAGGGAGAAAGGGTGTCCCTGTGAACACCCCGGGAGTTCTCCAAGCATCTCGGCGTCATGACGACGACATTTGGCGTCGTGTTGGTGTTTGCTGAACACATACTCGCCTCCAGCGACATGATTGTTCAAGGCAAATATGAAGCGAAGGAAAGTGAAACGCCGCCGTTTGCGATGTTCGATGCACATTTGTGAGTTTAGATATTAATCTAAAGTCTGATTTGTGGGATGATTATGAGAAAGGCACTTTAATGCATGTTAGATTGTGTACTGTAAGTTCACAGCACGGGAGGAGGAGAACCAAGTTGAATTCAAAGATAAGATTTTTTATATAAATCAGGGGGCAGTGTTGAATGTTAAACATCAGACTTCATTTCCCAAGTGGTTGTTTTCTGTTCTTTTCCAATCAACAAAAGCAATTTAACTGTTATTTTTAAAGTATATTGTCCGCTTAAACGCAAGAGTATGTATGTGGATAAGAAGAAGTGTCAGGGGCATGAATGTTTAATTGATTGCGGTACTCTAAATATGTGATGTGGCCTGCATTGCACAGCACCCTCTTGTGGTGGTCACAAAATTCATGTTAATCCATGTTTTTATTGTTGTGGTTTTGGGTGACGTCGGTACGAGTACCGGACGGTACCGACTGAAAATGTGTGATTTTGAACTTCTGTAGCGGAAAATCTCATGTACCTCAATGCCTTATTATTGTACACATTAACTGTGAATAAAGAAATTAACTAATACGTCCTTATATTTTGGTTTTGGTTTTTTATATGGTTTACAGAAGTATAATGACTTCTAACATACTTTGTATGTTATGTTAGGTGTGTGTGTCTAGAGTTTTTTTCTCAAGTGTGGTGTGTGTGTGAATATTAATATGCGTGTAGGTGTGTGTGTGTGAGACTGAAAGGAGAGAACAGCGTTGGTCTTTGTTCCTCACAGAGGAACGTCCCTGTTGGGACTCGTGGATGTGTTATATTGTGGGCCGGTAACTTTCCACTCTGCCGTTGGCCTATATGACTACGTTAGCTGTTTGGCCCTACGTGACGTTAGCTTCACTCTTATCTGTTGGCTCTGGGATGTCTCTGAGATGCACCCGCTGGTGTTGTCCTCGAGTGTCTTTGTCGTCGAACGTGGGAATGGGAGGTCAACGTGAGACCTTGCCTGTCCTTGGTGGGAATGGGAGGTCAACGTAGGGGGTGCGTCTCCATATCTGCTTTTTTGTGTCTACATGTAAAATGCTCCTCTGTTTTTTCTATCCCAAAAGGGATATATGCTCTATGTATCTGAATAAACTTGGAATCATTCCGAGTCTCAGCTGGAAAAGTCTCAGCTGGAAAAGCAGGAAATCTCCACGCGAGGAATAGGAAAAAAAACGAAAAGAGTCTGGAATCCCTGGGGCTGCAGTCGCATCGATCATCAGGTTAGGAGGCCTGGCACACACTTAAACACACTTAAACACACACACACACACAACTCTGAATCAATCTATCGCTAGATATTCGCCAACCACGGAGCAGCACAGGCAGAACGCCATTGTGAGGTGAATCCGTCCCTGGGTCTGGAGTCACTTTGAGTGCCAACGCGCCAAAAGCCATCCTCAGCCGCCCGGTTCATTCCCTCCAAGGACGAGGAACCATCAGCTCCCAGAACTCCCAGCCAGACGTCTGCTTTGCTCTCTTATAGGCTCATATGTCATATGGATGGAAAAAGAAAAGCCAAAGAAGGCATTATGAAACGACTCTGATCTGAGAGCCATGAGGCAGCGAAGAGAGACCCAGCAGTATGGCTGAATGGGTCCAACATTCATGTGTCTCGTTAGCTCTCACCGCCAAAACCGCCACGCGGCCGCGGATAGCCTAATTGCACCTCGCAGCAGTGAGCGTCAATTAACTGTTTTACACACAAAACGCAAAGCGCTGAGCTGGCAAATGGATCAGGCAGCTTCAGAACACCCCCCCCCCCCTCGCCCCCCACTACCTACGCACACACACATTAGCTTCTCAAATGCCCTCATAAGCCATTTTAAAAAGCGTAGCATGTGGTAGCGTTCAGCTGTGGCGCTGCAGACACTGATCAGCACCAGCTTGCCAATCACCTGACCACATCTAGCCAGGATCCAGGTGTGTGTGTGTGTGTGTGTGTGTGTGTGTGTGAGAAAGACCCTCCACAACCATAGCGAGGGCAAGGTTGCAAGGAAGAGAGAGAGAGAGAGAGAGAGAGAGAGAGAGAGAGAGAAAAAAAGAGAGAGTGAGAGAGAAAGTGGTAGTGTTGAATTTTTCATGCATTCCTCAATGTCTCCATAATACGTCCCACCTGCTGTCAGAGCCGTTTCCGAGGCCATTCTTGCTACAGAGGACCCGGTGGAATCTATAGAGTGTGGTCTGGTCTGTGTCCCCATAATCCATACCCTCCTCCCCACCACCACCTCCTCCCCTCCTCTCCCATTTCTCCCCCATCCCTCTTGATTTTCCTTCTTTATTTTTATTCACCTCTGTTATCTTTTCTTCCTCTTGCCAGCTGCCCGCCCTCCCTCCTTCCCTCCCTGCCTCCCTCCCCCTCTCCCTCCCTCCCTCATCCATACACCCTTTCTCCACCCAGTCTCTCCATCCCCTCCCATCCTTCTCTCTCTCCCTCCCTTCCTCTCTCACTCCCAGGTTTTACTTGATCCAGTCGTCTCTCTGAATCCAGCCGTGTCCTCATCACCCTCTCTCCCTCTCAAGATGTCCTGGATGCAAGTGATCTTCGTCTCGCTGCTCGCCACCCTCCTCATCCTCACGCGTGAGTAATGGGGTCGGGGTCAGGGTCGGGGTCGGGGTCAGGGTCAGGGTCGGGGTCGGGGTCGGGTGGGGAACTGCCACTGAGGGTGTAGGTAAAAAAAACAGCTTAGAGGTGATTTGAGAATGTGCTGATGTGTGTGTGTGTGTGTGTGTGTGTGTGTGTGTGTGTGTGTGTGTGTGTGTGACTTAGCATTATTGCATTGTTATATTCATATTATATTCCTGCTTAGAGAGGAATAGTAGTTTTGTTTTTCTCAATCTCTGGCCTCTCCCAGAATCTAAAATATGTTAACTTTTGATTCTCAAACATTCCTCGTCTGTCTGAAATGACGCAGTAGAATTTGCTGCAGAGTTGAAGCCTTTTTAAAAAAAATCATATTCATAATCAAGCATTTTAGTGATGAAGTATAGTTATCAAACTATTGTGTATAGCCCCAGAACTACAAATATTTGGTTTATTCAACGTTTCACATCATTATGCATACTTTTATACTTGAGTTTTTCTTGGCAACTCATCAAATAAAAGGCATGCTCATTTAAGACTTTTTAGACATTTTAGGTTCTTGCAATGGACTTGCAATGGACTTCATAAAGTTAACAATGATAATGATTCTCCTTGTTAGTGCCCGGCGGGGCGGACGGCGCCAGTGTGCCCGGCAACACCAAGGCAACGGAACCCAAAGGTGAGGTGTTGTTGTTGACGTCACCATGGCGACCCCTCCCTTTTTACATAACGTTCCGGAAGCAGCATCTGATTGTCCGATGGTCGTGTGACCTTTGCCCTCTCTGTAGGCGCGGCCGGGCGTGTCTTCGTGCCCGAGGCGGACGCCGCCACCTTCTTCAAGAGGCGGGGCCGGCGCTCCATCCAGTACTACTACGAGCTGCAAGGTGAGGGCGGGGCAGGGGGCGGGGTTATGGAGATGATGTGGTTGATATTTAACGTTAGTGTGTGGTTTAGATTATGGCCCTGAGTTGATGCAGATCTTTGGATCAATGCCAGTGTGTGTGTGCATGTGTGCATGTGTGTGTGCGTGCATGCGTGCGTGCATGCGTGTGTGTGTGTAAGCGTGTAAGAGTCTGTGGTGGGTCCTTGGGAGCCGAAATGGTTTCAGTTTGTGAAACCAACTCAATGGAAATGGAAACTTAACCAGTCTGTGCTGGTAGACTATCTTCATCTCTCTGTCCCACAACCACACACACACACACACCAACACACACACACACACACACACACACACACACACACAGACACACCGCAGGCACACACACAGAGACACACACGCAGGCACACACACAAGGAGTAACAGGACAGTATGGAGCTTTGTGTGTGTGTGTGATGACCAGATAGCAGCAAAATCATCCCTGCATGAGAGAGAGACTGGAATGGGAAGGGGAGAGAGAGAGAGAGAGACAGACAGACAGACAGAGAGAGGAGAGATAGGGAGAATGAGAGAGAGGGCGAGAGAGATGGGGAGAATGAGAGAGGAAAGGATACAACATAAGAGAAAATTAATTACTTTCACATCTGTGTGTGTGTGTGTGTGTGTGTGTGTGTGTGTGTGTGTGCGTATAAATATTTTCGGTGTGAGGTGTGTACCTGGTGTTCCCCCCTTCATTGCTGGACCTCAAATCTTTTTCTGCACTGTTTTGCTTCGTTAATAGCGTGCATAAAATGCCACCCACCCAAAGTCTTTCACTGCACAAGCAAAATGAGAAAGTGTCTTGAAATGGACCGTGAAGTTAGCCTGACGCCTGGCAGAGATTACATTAACCTGTGGAGGAAATGATGTCATCTGTAGCATTCCATGACATCATCATCTACCATCACAGGTGGGAGGACAGGGCCAGCTGATTCATAAAAAAAGTACAATCCTGTAAAAATGTGTAATGCTGGTTTTTAAGATAATATAAAATAAGATAGAACTTTATTAATCCCGGAGGAAATTCTCGTGGTTGGTTGCTCAAAATATATTTCTTATTATATTATTCTTTAGCACAATTTAATTTACGATTTCATTTAACATTTTGTTATATTTTGGAACTTACGTGTTCTAAAATGTTTTGAACTGTGTTTATCTCCTCCTCCTCCTCTTCTCTACCTCCATCTGTCCGTCTCCGTCTCCCCCTCCTCCCCCCAGCCGAGCAGCGGGTGAGGTTAGTGGCGGCCGCCCACAGGAGGGAGGCCCTGGAGGAGCAGAAGGACAAGTACGAGAACTACGCTGAGGAGGTGCACGATGGTAAGACCAGAGACACACACACACACACACACGCACACACACACACCGTAAGTGGTCACCTGCAAACCTCAGGAGGAACGCCAAGGCCTTGTGGTGTCAGGCATAAAAACTAGTTTTCTAAACTGAACTCGCTGACCCTAAACTAAGGATGTGTTTTTGTACGATCACCGTGGTGTGTGTGTTCGTGTGTTTAGCGGGGAGAACAATTAACTGTAGTATAACAACAACAACAACAACATGTCTGCCTCTCTCTATCCGCAGAGCAAAACGAGAGGTCCCGGGAGACGAACGAACAGTACCGGGAGTTCCGCTACGACGGAAATTACCCACGCTACTGGCGCGAGTGAGCATGCTCAGAAGCCTCAGGAGGGGGTGGGGCTAGATTCCCCATCTGGCCAATCAATCAATCAATCAATCAAGCAATCATCGGGAGACGCCCGTTATCCCCGGATGTGACCGATTCCTTAAGAAATTACCAACTCGCAAAATCCCCAAAACATTGTTGACATTACTATTGATTATTGAAACTGCTGTTTTTAATTGATTGACTGAACCCATTCCAAGGTGATGTCACTTTATGCTGATGCCACTTGGAATCAAGTTAAGCCAATTAATAACTATTAATTAATAACTAGTTGTGATGACAGTTATTTCACCAGACGTGGCGCTGTCCTCAGTTTCAGTTTATATTTTGCTTATTCTTTAAATTCTTTGTTCATTCTGTGTAATTACTTAAAAACCTGTTAAATGCAAACAGCTCAGAGTTCAGCTGGTGCTGTTTACTTGCTGTAACTCTATATTTCTACACACCAAACTGTATAATATGACTCACCATCACTATCTAAGAGTCGTCATCATCGATTGACATATTATGTATGCTTGCATGTTTTATTGTCTCTTCTCTTGTGTATATAAAGTGTGTGTATATATAAAGGCCTTTGTACGGTTCGTAGACGTTTCATACGCAGGTTGACCCAAATACTTTGGGTAGATAATGCTTGGGTTGAAACGCCCTTGTAAGTGCCACTTTAATACCATACTTAGTATCATTCAACATCAACTAAATAAAGAATCAAACATTTCGCATTTGAGTGTCACTGGCCTGAGGTCACTTGTTATTTCTGGGCAAACGCAGTGTTTTTGAGGAGGAGTAGGGGGAGAGAGGAGGGAGAGGAGGGAGTAGGGCAGGGAGAGGAGGGAGTAGGGGGAGAGAGGAGGGAGTAGGGGAGGAGGAGGAGGGAGAGGAGGGAGAGGAGGGAGTAGGGCAGGGAGAGGAGGGAGTAGGGGGGGAGAGGAGGGAGTAGGGGGAGAGAGGAGGGAGAGGAGGGAGTAGGGCAGGGAGAGGAGGGAGTAGGGGGAGAGAGGAGGGAGTAGGGCAGGGAGAGGAGGGAGTAGGGGAGAGGAGGGAGAGGAGGGAGTAGGGCAGGGAGAGGAGGGAGTAGGGGGAGAGAGGAGGGAGTAGGGGGAGAGAGGAGGGAGTAGGGGGAGAGAGGAGGGAGAGGAGGGAGTAGGGCAGGGAGAGGAGGGAGTAGGGGGAGAGAGAGGAGAGGAGGAGTAGGGCAGGAGAGAGGGAGTAGGGGGAGAGAGGAGGGAGTAGGGAGGGAGAGGAGGGAGTAGGGGGAGGGAGAGAGGAGGGAGAGGAGGGAGAGGGAGGAGAGGAGGGAGAGGAGGGAGAGGGAGGAAGGAGGGAGAGGAGGGAGAGAGGAGAGGAGGGAGAGGAGGGAGAGGGAGGGAGAGGAGGAGAGGGGAGAGGAGAGGGAGAGGAGGGGGAGGAGGGAGGGGAGGGAGAGGAGGGGAGAGGGGAGGAGGAGGAGTCTGAAGCCACAGGCCTCATCCACCATCTTGGCTCCACCTAACGGTTGGTGGAGCCAAAATGGCCACCAGGTGAATCGGGGCCCAGGAGGTTCTGGACTTTCCTTCCCGCTAAAGTCATCAGACTGAGCAGCTGAGCAGCAGCTTCTGGATTCCGCGTGCAGCGTTCCACATTCCAGAGAGGAGGGGAGGAAAACGACCCATTGCCAACATGTCTGTCGTCCAAAATGAAACTTTCCCCCCTTCTTTTTATCTGTCACTCTGCATTCTTGCTTTTCAAGAAAACAGAGAAAACTGCTACTGTGGACGGTTACACTTCACAATAGTGTCCTAAGCAATGTAACTGCATGCACTTAATACGTAATAATGTTATATAACCCTAACCCCAGTGGGGAATTTGTTTCATTGCCCATTCCTAACACTACAGTGGAGTTACATACGATACTACATATTAAGTACATGTTGTCTAGTGTGTTACACACTGTTACATTAACACTAACGAGACATTAATGTTAAGTGGAACGGGGGAAAAGGAGGAAACGATTTTAAGTTCAGTTTGAACCTTTAATATGTTATGTACGTTGTTGATACAGTCAAACGAACACAAAGTGTAGGCTAAATCTAAAAACATTTAAAATATCCATCATTTGTATAAAAAGCTAATTTACAAAACTAAAAGACGTTGTCACAACAGTGGTTCTCCTGCACGAACACCGTCAATAAAAAGGGGAAGTGACATCACTGCATGCTGTTCAGGAACTTGGGCTGCTCTTCGCCACGTGGCTGGAGAAGCTCGCCCGCTATCTTGGGCCCCTTCTTCTCCTGCAAGAGATAGGACATTTAAAAAAATGACAGAATGGAGAATGTTGTACCGACACAGAGACACCAACATGTTGCAAAGCTGCAGTCGGCCATGTTGTTGGCTCGCCAATTCTACTGTGTTTTGGTTGAGTCTCACGGTTCTCATATACGTGTATCTGAGGAGGTGATGGAGGATTACCTTCAGCATGCCATCTCTCTGCCACTTGAAGAGCCCACAGTTACTGCAAGACAAACAGCAGGAGGTGAGAGACGCAGTCTGTGTGTGTGACTCCATGAGATGAGAGGTTAGGAAGGTTAGTTCGGAAATTAAGAGATGGCGAGGGACACTTTAGGTCTGATCTAGACCAGATCTAAAATGAGAGAGGGAGAGGGAAGGGAGGAAAACAGTAGGAGTAGGAGACAATAATAGAATGACAAACAGGAAAGATATACAGGAGAAGAGGGAACGGTAATTGGACTGCATTTAGCGCTTAACCTAAACCTAAAGAATGTTTACAATTATTGGCTCACATTTAACCATTCATATGCCGGCGGCGGTGTCGACCACGCAAGGAGACAACAGCAGCTCATGGGGTGCAGTTAGGGTGTCATGGAAATGGAAGGGAGGGGGGGGGAAAAGAGAGAGAGAGAGAGAGAGAGAGAGAGAGAGAGAGAGAGAAGAGAGAGAGAGAGAGAGAGAGAGAAGAGAGAGAGAGAGAGAGAGAGAGAGAGAGAGAGAGAGAGAGGAGAGAGGAGAGAGAGAGAGAGAGAGAGAGAGAGAGAAAGAAAGAAAGAAAGAAAGAAAGAAAGAAAGAAAGAGAGAGAGAAAGAAAGAGAGAGAGAGAGAGAGAGACCCCCACAGAGAGAAATGCACTCTCACCTGCAGTGCTTGTGGGGCAGGCGGTCGAGGCCGATGGACCGCTGGCCGCAGGGACACTTAAAGAAGCGCTTGACGGCGTCGTGCCACTTGAGCGCGTGGTTCCCCTCCACGCAGCGGTCGGCCGGCTTGAAGTAGGTGTAATTACACTGGAGGACGGGACACACACACACACACTTACCATACTGTCTGGAAGTCCCCTTCCTAACCGTTCATCCCAACCACGAGATAACATCTGTATGCTGCACGCATGCGGCCGAATACCTCAAACTAAACACAATCGTTCAGAGACCTTGTTTTGAACGCTTTCCTGTATTCCTCAGAACACGCGAGCGCACCACAAGCATGTCGCTTGAAATAAAAGAATACAAAAAAAATACTTTCAAACTCATATGATAAGACAGACACTGCACTGACATTACAAACATGATATGGACGTCCACCTTCCTATTGAAGATGCAGAGTATTTCGGTGTAGTTGTGACCGGTTTAAAACACCAACAGAGAACTATCGTACACCTGGCCTGCTGGCCAACGGGTAGAACGGGTAACTCTTTACACCAGGAGACCATCAGCTGGCTAGCGGGTACGGCGGGCATGGCGGGTACCTTTTTACAGGAGACAGCGCGACATTTCATCTCCCGGGTTTCCCTCATCTTGTCCTCCAGCTGCTCTTTCTTAACCAGCACCGCGAAGTAGCTCTCCTGGATCTGGTACTCCGCCTGCACAACCACAACATTGGAATATTAGAAAATCATAATAATAATAATAATTGACTCATGGTAATATTACCAGCGAACAGAGAGGCAGGGGGGTTCAACAGTGAGGGGGACACAGGATACACCAGCCGTCACCACACACACTCAGGGGGAGAGAGAGCTCCCCACATGCCAGCAGTTCCCGCCTGCTCTGGCTGTAGCGTTCGCAACGATACATCAACCAGAAAAAATATACAAACAACCTCCAGGGTTCGTTATTTGCCACAAAGCAGGCGCAAAAATCGTTGGTTTTATGTTCCAATGTCGATAATAACACCATTGATGTGGGCTGGGAAAAATGGCGCTTGGCGCTAGAATGTTTTGGCGGAAAGAAATATGATAACGTTGAGCCCTCTGGTGCGGTTACAACGGCGGTGTGGTTTGACTGGTCGCCTTACCGCCTGCAGCGCGGCCTGGTGGCGGGACTTGGCGTTGAGGATCTTCTGGAACTCCTCTGATTGGATGTAGCTGAGGTCCCGCTTCCGCTTCTGTGCCGGCCCATCCTCCTCCCCCTCTGCGTCGGCCGGCTCACCTGCACAGGTGTGTCAAGACTAATTAACATACGTAGAAATAGCAAAATATAAATGTGTGTGTGTGTGTGTGTGTGCGTGCGTGCGTGCGTGCGTGCGTGCGTGCGTGCGTGCGTGCGTGCGTGCGTGCGTGGCAGGGAGAGGAGGGAGTAGGGGAGGGAGAGGAGGGAGTAGGGAGTAGGGGAGGGAGAGGAGGGAGTCTGAAGCCACAGGCCTCATCCACCATCTTGGCTCCACCTAACGGTTGGTGGAGCCAAAATGGCCACCAGGTGAATCGGGGCCCAGGAGGTTCTGGACTTTCCTTCCCGCTAAAGTCATCAGACTGAGCAGCTGAGCAGCAGCTTCTGGATTCCGCGTGCAGCGTTCCACATTCCAGAGAGGAGGGGAGGAAAACGACCCATTGCCAACATGTCTGTCGTCCAAAATGAAACTTTCCCCCCTTCTTTTTATCTGTCACTCTGCATTCTTGCTTTTCAAGAAAACAGAGAAAACTGCTACTGTGGACGGTTACACTTCACAATAGTGTCCTAAGCAATGTAACTGCATGCACTTAATACGTAATAATGTTATATAACCCTAACCCCAGTGGGGAATTTGTTTCATTGCCCATTCCTAACACTACAGTGGAGTTACATACGATACTACATATTAAGTACATGTTGTCTAGTGTGTTACACACTGTTACATTAACACTAACGAGACATTCAATGTTTAAGTGGAACGGGGGAAAAGGAGGGAAACGATTTAAGTTCAGTTTGAACCTTTTAATATGTTATGTACGTTGTTGATACAGTCAAACGAACACAAAGTGTAGGCTAAATCTAAAAACCATTTAAATATCCATCATTTGTATAAAAAGCTAATTTACAAAACTAAAAGACGTTGTCACAACAGTGGTTCTCCTGCACGAACACCGTCAATAAAACGGGAAGTGACATCACTGCATGCTGTCAGGAACTTGGGCTGCTCTTCGCCACGTGGCTGGAGAAGCTCGCCCGCTATCTTGGGCCCCTTCTTCTCCTGCAAGAGATAGGACATTTAAAAAAACGACAAAATGGTGAATGTTGTACCGACACAGGAGACACCAACATGTTGCAAAGCTGCAGTCGGCCGTGTTGTTGGCTGGCCCAATTCTTACTGTGTTTTGGTTGAGTCTCACGGTTCTCATATACGTGTATCTGAGGAGGTGGATGGAGGATTACCTTTCAGCATGCCATCTCTCTGCCACTTGAAGAGCCCACAGTTACTGCAAGACAAACAGCAGGAGGTGAGAGACACAGTCTGTGTGTGTGACTCCATGAGATGAGAGGTTAGGAAGGTTAGGTTCGGAAATTAAGAGATGGCGAGGGACACTTTAGGTCTGATCTAGACCAGATCTAAAATGAGAGAGGGAGAGGGAAGGGAGGAAAACAGTAGGAGTAGGAGACAATAATAGAATGACAAACAGGAAAGATATACAGGAGAAGAGGGAACGGTAATTGGACTGCATTTAGCGCTTAACCTAAAGAATGTTCTACAATTATTGGCTCACATTTAACCATTCATATGCCGGCGGCGGTGTCGACCACGCAAGGAGACCAACAGCAGCTCAATGGGGTGCAGTTGAGGGTGTCATGGAAAATGTATGGAAAGGAAGGAAGGAAGGAAGGAAGGAAAGGACAAGAAAAGAAGGAAAGAAAGAAAGAAAGAGAAAGAAAGAAAGACAAAGAAAGAAAGAGAGAGAAGGGCAGAGACACACCACCAGTAGAGAAAATGCCCTCTCAACCTGCGTGCTTGTGGGGCAGGCGGTCGAGGCCGATGGACCGCTGGCCGCAGGGGACAGCTTAAAAGAAGCGCTTGACCCGGCGTCGTGCGCATTGAGGCGCGTGGTTCCCCTCGCCACGCTAGGCGGTCGGGCCGGCTTGAAGTAGGTGTAATTACACTGTAGGACGGGACACACACACACACCACTACCATACTGTCTGGAAAGTCCCCTTCCTAACCGTTCATCCCAACCACGAGATAACATCTGTATGCTGCACGCATGCGGCCGAATACCTCAAACTAAACACAATCGTTCAGAGACCTTGTTTTGAACGCTTTCCTGTATTCCTCAGAACACGCGAGCGCACCACAAGCCATGTCGCTTTGAAATAAAAGAATACAAAAAAAATACTTTCAAACTCATATGATAAGACAGACACTGCACTGACATTACAAACATGATATGGACGTCCACCTTCCTATTGAAGATGCAGAGAGTATTTCGGTGTAGTTGTGACCGTTTAAAACACCAACAGAGAACTATCGTACACCCTTGGCCTGCTGGCCAACGGGTAGAACGGGTAGAACGGGTAACTCTTTACACCAGGAGACGCATCAGCTGGCTAGCGGGTACGCGGCATGGCGGGTACCTTTTTACAGGAGACAGCGCGACATTTCATCTCCCGGGTTTCCCTCATCTTGTCCTCCAGCTGCTCTTTCTTAACCAGCACCAGCGAAGTAGCTCTCCTGGATCTGGTACTCCGCTGCACAAACCACAACATTGGAATATTAGAAAATCATAATAATAATAATAATTGACTCATGGTAATATTACCAGCGAACAGAGAGGCAGGGGGTTCAACAGTGAGGGGGACACCAGGATACACCAGCCGTCACCACACCACACTCAGGGGGAGAGAGAGCTCCCCACATGCCAGCAGTTCCCGCCTGCTCTGGCTGTAGCGTTCGCAACGATACATCAACCAGAAAAAATATACAAACAACCTCCAGGGTTCGTTATTTGCCACAAAGCAGGCGCAAAAATCGTTGGTTTTATGTTCCAATGTCGATAATAACACCATTGATGTGGGCTGGGAAAAATGGCGCTTGGCGCTAGAATGTTTTGGCGGAAAGAAATATGATAACGTTGAGCCCTCTGGTGCGGTTACAACGGCGGTGTGGTTTGACTGGTCGCCTTACCGCCTGCAGCGCGGCCTGGTGGCGGGACTTGGCGTTGAGGATCTTCTGGAACTCCTCTGATTGGATGTAGCTGAGGTCCCGCTTCCGCTTCTGTGCCGGCCCATCCTCCTCCCCCTCTGCGTCGGCCGGCTCACCTGCACAGGTGTGTCAAGACTAATTAACATACGTAGAAATAGCAAAATATAAATGTGTGTGTGTGTGTGTGTGTGTGTGTGTGTGTGTGTGTGTGTGTGTGTGTGTGTGTGTGTGTGTGTGTGTGTGTGTGTATACCACGTACCACCCTGGACTGCCGCCAAGTTCTTCTCCACACGGGCGCTGATCTCGCAGCCTTCGCCGCCGCTTCTCTTCCTCTTCATGGCGTTGGGGTCCTCTTTGGCCAGCCCCGCCCCCTTCGCCTTCAACCTCCTCAGAGCGGCCATTTTGGCGACTGAGAGAGAGGGGGCGGGGGGCCGGGCCTGCGGGGGGCTGTGGTCGAAGAAGAGGATTTCCTCATCCTCCGAGAAGCCCCGCCCCAGGGTGGGGGCGCGGGGGGCGGGGGAGCTCTGCGCCGGGCTGTTAGGAACCTTGCAGGCCGCCCTGGGGGACAGCAGAGCCCCCGCGGGCCCCCGCGACGCCGGGACCCTGGGGGACGAGCCCGGGACCCTGGGGGACGAGCCCGGGACGCTGGGGGACGAGCCCGGGACGCTGGGGGACGAGCCCGAGACGCTGGGGGACGAGGCCGGGACCCTGGGGGACAACGAGGGCACCCCTGCAGAGGAGTTCTGCAGCGCGAGCTTCTGGATCTCGTCGGCACGGCGGCGGCGGCGGCTCTCCAGCAACTCCTGCTGTTTCTTCTTCTGCTGTTTGAGCAGATCGGAGGCGGAGATGGACTGGAGCCCGCCCCCGGCCCCGCCCACTGAGCCTGCGGGAGGAAAGCTCAGTTTATACTTCTGGGTTGAATAGCCAGGAAGTCAGAGGTCATAGAGTTTCGAGTCAGCATCAGGGGGTGTAGCAGAGTCCGTAGAGTATCGGGACAGTACCATCTCTAACCCCTATGACCGGGTTAGAGATCACAGGGGTCAGAGGTCATAGTACCGGATGGTTTGGCGTGCAGCAGGTGTTTCTTCAGCTGCAGGGCTCCGGGGGTGGGCTGGGACATCAGGCTCTTGAAGTCATCTGAGCAGCCGGACACCTCGCCAGACTGCACCACTGGTGAGAGAAACACACACATTTAAGTAATTTCATATTTCATATGATTCAGAAGATGCCCGTTGTGCCAAGGAGAAGTTCTCACCCAGCCTCTTGGCCTCGTCCACCAGCTTGGCCGCTCCCTTCACGAACAGCGTGTCCAGCGTGCGCTGGGTCGATTTGTTGGGCTTGGACACGCCTCTAAAAAACACAAATAAAAACACACAAGAGAGGAAACATGTATGGATGTAAATTACACAATATTAAATCATAATAGTAATATTAGACATGAAAGACGAAGCTAACAAACGTCCTGATAGTGGGCTTTATTCACAGAGCAGCCATCTTGGTTCTAAACACCACCCGGGTGGCCAGTTTGAAACCAAGATGGCCAACTGTGTGGTACTCACAGAGCGGAGACGCAGGAGGCCGAGGACACGCCCCCGTAGTAGAAGCCCCCCTGGCACAGCCGCTCCTTCAGGCCGCCGCCCCCCTTCCCCTTCACCTTGCCGGGGGCCTTCCCCGAGTAAGAGGACTGAAGCTCAGCCCGCTTGGAGCTCATCTTCTTGTACTGGGCCGTGACGTGGTACTGGCAGTACTGGCACTCGTACTGCAGGGGGCAGTAACACACACACACACACACACACACACACACACACACACACACACACACACACACACACACACACACACACACACACACACACACACACACACACACACACACACACACACACACACACACACACACACACACACACACACACCAGAAGAAGAAGAGAAGCTGGAGATGTTAGTTTGAGCCGCAGATGAGTTAGGTTTGTGACTCACACCCAGTGACTCACCATGTTGACTATCTTGGAGCAGGGCTCGCCACTCTTCTTAACGCCCTTGCAGGTGCCGTAGTCCATGGCCACGCCCATCAGCAGCACCTTCTGCGGGTTGTCCACCGATAGGCTGACCTAGAGGATGGGGTGGGGGGGGGGTAGGCTGTCAGGGCTGCTGAAGGCCTCCTAGTAGCACCCAGGACCAGATAGTACTAGCTACTGGTCCCTGGTCTAACCTGAAAAGCCGACCCTCCCAGCCGAACTCTTGCGTCGTCAGGTTGGCTCAAATATCAATTTTTTGGATGAACATTAGGTCACTGTAATCTCAGTGGAAGCTAGTTCACGGCACCATCCTGCAGAGGGCGCCATGGTGTATCACATCAACTGCTAACCTTACGTTGCGTTTGGCGGGAAGTTCATTTCAAAACACACACACAAATATTGACAGCGTGCGTGTGTGTGCGGTTCCCCACCCCATCATAGCCGTCGCGGGGCTTCATGAGGTTGGGGTTGAGGACCCCAATGACGGTGCCCACATCCGTCTTCCAGTGCTCCTTGTGCTCGTTGCCAAACAGCAGCAGGGTCACGCACACCTCCAGGTCGTGGAGGTCGCACAGGGTCCAGGCGCTGAACGTGTTCCCCTGGACACATACGCGAGACGAGAGGGAGTCACGTCAAGTCCCGTGGTGTTAGCACGATAACCCTGGTCCCACAAATCTAGACTTTAGACTGCCCACAGAGCCCCGCCCCCTACAGACGACCTAAAGCAAGACTCACGCTGCCTTTGCTCTGCTTGGTGGCCTTGCTGATCAGCACGGCGAAGGTGACCCAGTCGCTGTCCTCCAACTTCTCCTGGATGGCGCGCTGCGGCAGCTGGGAGAGCCGGATCAGCCGCCGGTCGGCCATCTTGCGGTCCATCTCGCAGGAGGAGACGCAGGGGTTCCTGGGACGGGTGTCGGAAACAATTGACGTCACTCGAGACGAGTCAAAATCACGCGTGATGTCCGGATCTATGTCCGTGTGAATGGTCCAGACCTGAGCCTGAGTCCGGAGTACTTCTCCACCGCCACATCTTTGGGGACAGGGGGAGGGGCGGGCCGGGGCTGGGAGGCTGAGGCCTGGGGGCGGGGCTTACTGGTGCTCTCCATTGGCTGGAAAGAACTGCCAATCTTGATCTCTACCAATGGGCCTCTGTCCTCTGAGAATCCAGTGACCAAAAAAAAGACATTAGAATAATACAGAAAAGCATTTTGTCCACGGATCTTCAAGTATTTAAAGGGCCCCTATTTCACCACCAGGTGTGATTGTGTTGATTGGCCATTAAAGGCCGTTAAGAGCCATGTCAAAATCCTGTGACATCACAATTGGGAGTGTCCACCCAGATGGATATACGCCTACCAGCCTACCATCTAGTGACTCCCACATGTGATGTCACTAGAGGACCACGGCACTCAAAGGCAGGTGGTGCTCAGTACCTGGAGATGCGCCGCTGGGTTTGGGCAGGTGGGCTGTCCGCGGCTTGCGCTTGAACATGTCGCCGTTGATCAGCTGGTCGGAGAAGTCGCCGGACTCCATGAGCTTGGGGGTGCCTCCTCGGACCGGGGGGGAGGAGGAGGTGGACGAGGAGGATGGCTTGGCTGTGGTCACGGAAAATAAATAACTCATTAATAAATAATACTATAGCTAATGATAACTGGCCTTCGTTAGACAATCTCGTCCCATATGCATAAGCATTACCTTGTTATAATAAAATCATCTACCTGCCGGGGGCCTGGTCTTCTGAGTGGAGGCCGGGGGAGGGTTGGCGGGGGTCCGAGCGACGGAGCCCTGTTGCGGGGGGGTCTTCCTCTTCTTAAAGGCGGGAAGAGAGCGTCCAGCATCCAGCTGTTGCTGCAGCCTCTGCATTTTCTGCTGCATGCGACAGAGCTCCTCTGATGGGAAGACACACATGGACACAGACAGACAGACAGGCAGGCAGACACACTCACACAATTAGCGAATTATGTCATAACCTATAAAAACACATTTAAGGCATTTAGAAGAACGGAGATAGGAGATCAACTCTCCAAACCTTGCAAATCCTCTCTCGACTTGTTAAGAATGCCGTTGTCTTCGGCGTGGGACTCTGGCTGCCCACCCTCCTCCTCATCCTCCTCCTCGAGGTCATCTACATCCCCAAAGAGATCAGACACCACCGCATCCTCCTTGTGTCCAACTACGCCCTTCTGCTCATCCTCCTCCTCCTCCTCCTCCTCCTCCTCCTCCGCGAGTCTGTCTTGATACTCAACATCATCGTCTCCATCGTTGTCAAACAGGTCATCCAGGTCATCATCCAGCACGTTGTTCCCTCCAACATCCCCGCTCTCGGCCAGCAGCGAGGTCAACATGTCCAGATCCTCCTCCTCCTCCTCATCTCCTGTAGAATGTAGAATCTCTGTAGTAATTCAGTGTGTACAGCATTGCTCTGTATGGCATAACCTATGTAGATTATTATACACTTACGATCCATTGCTCCAATTGTGCTGACTGCAACTGATCTGGACACCTGTAAACACCTGTGCATCGCAAATAATGAGCATTAAATAATACAAGTTATCAAGCAGCAGGCAGGCAGACTGCCCCACCAATGACAGGACAGACATTGTTGGAATAAGTCTCGACAGATTAACACGTACCGACTGTGTGTGGCTTCGGCAAGTGTATCAGCATAAGTCACGTCGCAAACGTATAGTTTATGATGTTAAAATTATGTTAATACAGATATAAACCTATATAGTCAAGAGCCTCTTCTCGCTGCTGCTCTACGAGGGAGAACTCTGAAAGTGGCGCTAAACGAAGGACCCCATTGTGTTGACACATCGACCACACCGCGCCTGACTAAAAACCCACGCGTCCATTGCCGCGCTTTCCTTTTCTGCCTGAATTTTAACACTTTTGAACGGACGAACGGGTTCAATCGTTTACGAGGTGACGAAAAATAAAAACGCGTTCGTTCATTCAAACTTTTAAATAATGTCGTCATCCTGATACTTTTATACAGGCTAGTGCAAGAGGGCCTTATGCCCAGTGGCCAGCTGTGGTCGGTAGAGCCAATAGAAGTACAAGGTCCCAATACTGTACAAAATAAACTTTATTTGTTAATTGAGGTGTACACAATATTTAAACTTGCATAGTGGGTGAGACCCATCTTAAAGTGCAACTGGCACATACAGAAGTACATATAGATGAAGGCAGAGATATGCATGTATATCTGAAATATGTATATCTGAAATAAAACATGAACATTGTCCCAGGTCCAACTAATTGTACGTTGTTTCTAATAACATAACCGTACTTGATTACTTCCCTAAGCAACCCTGTTTCTAAAATAACATGTTTGCATACAGAACAGTGTATGCCCTACATGTTCAATCAAGGTTAAATTCACATTCAGTTAACATTCAATTAAAACAAAAAAACAGAACACAAAGCCAACTTGGTTCCATGTGTTCTAAGCACTAGCTGGGTGGCTGATCGAAGCCCCTTAGAAAGTGGAAGCAGTCCATTTTGTGGACCCGCAGGCTATCCAGGTCGGGCAGCTTCACACTACACTTGGGACACACATGCTCCTGGATGTTCATCTGCTGCTGCCCTTCCCTGCCGTCGGCCCTGTCTCCCCCCTGGGAGACGCATACGCAGACACAGACACAGACCGACAAAGACCCACGTATGGAAGAGACAGACTAGAGTTGACTGCTGTGTCGCCTCCAGAAAGTGTCCAAGGACCAAAGAGATACACACCATTGTTATGATACCTAGATGAAACAAAGCAGCATTTGGAGGAAGGAGATTTACTTTCCAAACCTTGCAAATCCTCTCTCGAATTGTTAAGAATGTCGACAGGCAGGCAGACACACTCACACAATTAGCGAATTATGTCATAACCTATAAAAACACATTTAAGGCATTTAGAAGAACGGAGATAGGAGATCAACTCTCCAAACCTTGCAAATCCTCTCTCAACTTCTTAAGAATGCCGTTGTCTTCAGCGTGGGCCTCTGGCTGCCCACTCTCCTCCTCCTCCTCCTCCTCCTCCAGGTCATCTACATCCCCAAAGTGATTGGACACCGCTGCATCCACCTTTTCTCCACCGATGACCATCTGCTGCTCGTCCTCCTCCTCCTCCTCTTCCATCGAGCTCAACATCCCCACTCTCGGTCAGCAGCAACATCAACAATTCCACATCTCTCGATTTGCTAAAAATGTTGTTGTCTCCAGCGTGGGCCTCTAGCTGCCCACTCTCCTCCTCCTCCTCCTCCTCCTCCATCCCCCCTCCTCCTCCACCAGGTCATCTACATCGCCATGTCATTGTCATAGATGTCGTAATCTGCATCTCCTGCTGCACATGGAAACAAAAGCACATCATAGAATGTAGAATCACTGTCGTAATTCGAGCCTAAATTCAGTGTGCAAAGCGTTGCTCTGTATGGCATAATCTATGTATATTACTATGTACTGAGATAAGATAAGATAAGATAGAACTTTATTAATCCCGAAGGAAATTCTTGTGCCTGGTTGCATAGCAATACAGTACAATAAAACAATATGTAAATCAACAGAATAATACAAATAAACTAAACTAACAGATTTACAAATGTATAATGTCAAATATAAAAATATATAGGCAAGATAAGATATTCAGACGGCAAAAACAATTTGGCATAGTTGAAGTGAAATACTGTGATAATAATAATGGTTAGGGGACGTATTGCACCTGATAGAAAGAATATTAAGAATATATATTGCACATAATGTTGAAAGGTAATGTATTGGACATGACATTAAGACATTAAGAATATTGCACATGATGATGAGAGGAGATGAGAGGTAGTATTACAGATAATATTTATAGATAACATATTATTAATAATAATAATAATAATAATAATAATAATAATATAGCACTAACAATATACTTACGATCCATTGCTCAATTGTGCTGACTGCAACTGATCTGGATGCCAAAACATTGACATCAAAATAATGAGCATTAACTTGTACATGCAATATTATGTGCAATACGTCTCAATATTACCGAGCAATATTTCCCAGCAATATTACCTTTCATCATCACGTGCAATATTCCTCCTGTGCAATACTACTTCTCACTACTACTTCTCAATACCATTGGCAACTTGTTTTGCTGACTGAATATCTTACCTATATTTCTCCTTAGGCTTATTCACTGTAAATTTGTAAATGTATTATATCATTTTATTATTCTATTGTTTATTACTCTATTGTAAAGTTCTATCTTATCTTATTGTGACCAATGCCGGGCGTACGGGTCGGGGCTGTCCGACAACACCACCTAGGTTTAAAAGAGGCCTAGGAACTCTACTAAACTAAAATTTAGCCAAACTTTAAATACTAATAAAAGCAAAGGACGCTAGGTCCGTTTCTTCAGGTGGAGAGCAGTTAAAACCCTGCGGTGTGTAAAGGAGCGAAGGCTAACACAACTGATGCAAAGTAATATTTTATTCCCAAAAAAAGATAAAATAGGTGGATATTCATAAGATACAAAAACAGTACTACTTAAAAAACCAAGACAATGCGATTTAAAACCAAGACAGTGCTATTTAAAGGGACGACAGGGACTCAGAATTATAAACTATAAAATAGGCCTATAAGCTGCTAATTAAAATTACAATCGGGATTCCTGTCCACGGAAGTCTCTAGTGGAAGGCGAAAGGCTTGTTCTGGTTGGGGAAACCAGAGTCGCTGTTCTCTGTTTGGAGAACCCACTGCTCTCCTCCAGCCAAGCCTGCGGACAGGGAAACTCAGTGACAATTAGACGTCCTGATAGTGTATTTAAATGCTGATTTAGGCGTTGCCAACCAAGGCCAGTCTGTTTAGGAGACTTAGGAGAGATAGGAGACTTAGGAGAGAGACTTAGGAGACTGTTTAGGAGACTTGGGAGAGATATTACTCTCTCCCACTGATTGCTGCTAGCGTGCGGCCTTTGTAGAGGTCCTAGCAGCTCTGCGTGCCTCGATACTCGCCGTTCTCCCCTCCGTCGTCGTCGTCGTCGTCGTCACTCTCGTCATCGTCGTCCGCCTCCTCTTTTCCGTGGTCGGTCTGGCATAACGCTACCGCTCCTCCGTCGTCGGGGTCATGTCGCCACAGCCTACAATGAAGCTCACGCAGTCGGAGCGGTACCGATTCACTAGGGTGTTGAACACAACTAAAGAACTGGGATCTTAACACTGCAATGGGGGTCTTATCTCCATAAAGAGAATCTAAATAGGTGAAGATCTTACGCACTGTATCCCTTTCATCATCCTCTAAAACATTCACCTGTCGTTTAGCTTCTCCACCCAAAGCTCCCAGAACAATACCCACTTTCCTAGCTTCGGTTAGTTCTTGTGCTCCCAATAACCCTCTAATTTGTTCTTTCCACTCTGTGTACTTTACATCATCACCAGTTCCTTTAAACTTCGGCGGCCACGGGGCGCCGGGATAAACTGGCATCATCATGTTCGCTCCTTTACACACCGCAGGGTTTTAACTGCTCTCCACCTGAAGAAACGGACCTAGCGTCCTTCGCTTTTATTAGTATTTAAAGTTTGGTTACATTTTAGAGTTCCTAGGCCTCTTTTAAACCTAGGTGGTGTTGTCGGACAGCCCCGACCCGTACGCCCGGCATTGGTCACATTTTCTTATTTAGACTAGATTAACACTTACCGACTGTGTGTGGCGTGGGCAAATTTATCAGGATCAGTCACGTCCCAAATGTCTAGTTTATGTATAGTTTCTGATGTTAAGGACTCTCTGGCTGCTGGCATCATCCGGCCATCCTCTTCCTCGGTTGGTGCCGGCTTCTTCTTCGTGTCGAAGAAAGATCTCTCTCTGCGGCCATGCATAGACTTCTGGGGACTAAACAACATCACAGTGAAAAATCAGTACCCTCTTCCACTCATCGACTCCGCCTTCGAACCTCTCCAGGGGGCCACCATTTTCTCCAAACTGGACCTCAGGAATGCTTACCACCTGGTCAGAATTCGGGAGGGAGATGAGTGGAAGACGGCCTTCAATACACCTCTGGGCCACTTTGAATACTTGGTGATGCCCTTTGGCCTAACCAACGCCCCCGCCGTTTTCCAGGCCCTGGTAAATGACGTGCTCCGGGACTTCCTAAATCGTGAGTTGCTGGCGGTGAAGTTGGCTCTGGAGGATTGGAGACACTGGTTGGAGGGGACGGAACTTCCATTTATCGTCTGGACAGACCATAAGAATCTCGCCTACATACAGTCGGCCAAGCGCCTCAACTCCCGACAAGCCTGTTGGGCTCTTTTCTTTGGGTGCTTCAATTTCTACATCACCTACCGTCCCGGTTCCCGCAATATAAAGCGTGATGCCCTCTCCCGCCTGTACAGCTCCCAGGAAACTCCACCCAACTCGGACAACATCCTCCCGTTCTCGTGCTTGGTGGCTGCAGTTACCTGGGAGATCGAGACGCTGGTGAGGCAGGCCCAGCAGACCCAACCCGACCCAGGTAACGGTCCGCCTAACTGTCTGTTTGTACCTGATTCTGCTCGCTCCTAGGTCCTCCAGTGGGGTGGGCCGCACCTTGTCCCTCCTTAAAAGACAATTTTGGTGGGCATCCATGGAGGCCGATGTTCGGGCCTTCGTGGCTGCCTGCACGGTTTGCGCTCAGGGCAAATCCTCGCATCGGCCTCCCGCCTGCCTGCTGCGTCCGCTGCCTGTCCCTGGTTGCCCCTGGTCACACATCGCGTTGGACTTCGTCACTGGTCTGCCTCCATCCCAAGGTAACTCCACGATACTCACCATTGTGGATCGTTTTTCGAAGTCTGCCCATTTGGTTGCTCTCCCCAAACTCCCCACAGCCCAGGAGACAGCCGAACTGCTCACCATGGTATCCCCTCAGACATTGTCTTGGTCTCTACGTGTTTCCTCCATGTTGCTGAACTTGTCTTCCTCTGTCCCAGGATCATTGCCTGCTATCCAGCCATCATCCCGCTCCTTCACTTACCAGCCTGCCTGCCTGTCTGTCTACCTGCCTGCTCACCACCCGCTCGCCTTACCAGCCGCATCTACCACCGGTCTCCCCGGCTTCTCCCTGCCTCTGCTCCAGCCGACCCCGGTTTCCCTCTCACTCCTTCAATAAACCGTTGTTTTTCCCCTACTCTGTGTTTGGCTCTGCATTTGGGTTCAACCCTCGTGAGATCACAACAGAACGATCTGGCCACGATGGAGCAAGCGAGCCCGGATTCAGACAACCGCCTGCGGGGCCGGCGCCGGCAAGGAGCTAACCAACCAGCCGGAAACGAGGGATACCATAGTGGCTGAATGAACGATCTGGCGAAGAGTGGGATGAAAGCCGGGGTTTAAGTACTGGTGGAGATGAGTAGATGGATGGCAGGTGTGCGGGGTAGAGCAGGTGAGCAGGAGAGTGTGATGAGCCGAGGAGGAGCCGGAGTCGGAAACCACAGCCACACAACACAGACAGACAGAGACAGACAGGTAGAGGCACAGGGGAATACAATAGGCGACAGTACTGACAAGTGTAAAGCAGACATGATACATGATTGAAGACTATTGTAATGTTTTATTACATTTTTATTAGAATTAAGTCACACACACATTACACCGACACCACTTGCGGTTATAGGGGCAGTTGTCTCCTGTTGTCCTTCATATACTTGTATAATAATATTGATTAGTCGTCCAATGTTAATTGTTACACCTATAATCACCCAATTAAAATTTGCATAGTGGGCGAAACCCATCGTAAAGTGCAACTGGCACATACAGAAATACATACAGAAGAAGGCAGATATATGCATGTATGAATATATCTGAAATAAACCTTTTTTCCACAGGAAGTGGTGAACATTGTCCAAGGTCCAGCAAATTGTACGTTGTTGCCAATAACCGTACTTGATTCCATCGAAGAGCACACATCTCATTGTCGTAGCAGAGTGTGATTATTGGAACATTCAACATGGCGGCAACTTTTGGATGACACTAAATGACAACCAGCACCCATTTCAACCCATTTAAAATCCCCCCCATCTCCCCCTCGTAATGAGCTCTGATTGCATATGTGTTCAATTAACATTCAATTAAAACAAAAAAACAGAACACACAGCCGACTTTGTTACATGTGTTCTAAACACTAGCTGGAGGGCTGATCTGGTAGCGGGCAGGCCCCTAGAAGCCCCATAGAAAGTAGAAGACTTTTGAGGAAGAGTATTGAAGCGCAAGAAGTAGAGGGAGGACTTGGTTGAAGCTGCTGCTCATATGATGCAGTCCATGATGTGGATCTGCAGGGTGTCCAGGTCGGGCAGCTTCACACTACACTTGGGACACACATGCTCCTGGATGTTCATCTGCTGCTGCTGCCATTCTCTGCCATCGCCCCCTACTGGGTGGCAGACACACACGCAGACACAGACACAGACACAGACAGTCAAAGACCCACATATGGAGGAGACAGACACACAAAATGAGCATGAAGCAGATTTCCTTTATTTTCCCAGGAATCATTCAATCCAACTTTATTTATATACACACCAGTGTTATGATACCTCGCTGAAACAAAGCAGCATTTGCCTACCATTTTCACACCACTCTCGCCACTTCAGATGGATGTGTTTTAGCAATAGAGAATATGGTAGGTTGTACCAGTGTAACTAAAATGTTCCTTGAAAAAAAGTGCATTAAAACAAAAAGACGTACCTCTTCCACCTTGCGCTGCAGCGCCCCCGTGTGGATTCCCTCCGCGTGGCACATGTCTCTTCTGCATCTCGTTCAGCCCGTGCCTACAGGATAACACATCGCTGTGTGAGGATGTATGGAGTAAGGGGGCTTTTGTTTTGAAAAGAAGTGGAAGAGGAAAGGTACAACGAACACACGTATGAAGCAGAGCTCTCCTATATTACAACATAACCCAGTGTGACAGACGCAGTTCCTCCTCAGACATCCGGGAATTACACTTGAATTACCCTTGAATTGAAAACACTTGAAGTCAAAGAAGTAAAACCTGATGACGACATGCATGCCAGCGCGACAGGTATTTGAATAGCGACGTCTGCCACGGAGACCTTGTTGAAGAACGAAAGAAACAAAGGAAGAAACAGAGAGACAGATGGAGATGTTCCCGCTCTCTTACCTGCCCAGTGACTCAAGCTCTTCCTGCAGCTGCAGGTTCAGCTTTTTGGTGTAGTCCAGCTCTGTGGCCAGAACCTCCTTCTCCTCGTGGATCTTCTCACGCGCCGCGCGCTCCGCGTAGAAGTCGGACGAGTACACCTCCGCCTGTGGACACATGCGTCACATGGAGTCAGCAGACACACAGACGCAGGCACAGACACGCAGACGCACAGACACAGACACGCAGATGCACAGACACAGACCTGGGCCTGGAACACTGAGATTGTCTCCAGTTCCTTCTCCTTCTGGAAGATCTCCTGCTTCATCTCGTCTATGTGCTCCTGCTTGTTGGCCAGGGCCTTCTCCGCGTCCGTGAGCTGAGCGTGCAGCTCCTCCACCAGGCTGCTCGGCACAGACTCTGCCTGCAACGGTGGCAAGAGGGGGGGAGGGAGGGGGGCGGCAAGCCAGCGTACAATGGTTAGCTTAGCGCTCACCGCCACGCTTTGTGATTGGTCATATGCTCGAAGCTCACCTCCTTCTTTTTCGCCTCCTCCTTGAGCTCCTCATAATCCTCAAAGAGCTTGGTGTAGGCCTCCTTCAGCTGGTCTAGGTTGTTCCTGAGGAGGAGGAGGAGGAGGAGGAGGAGAGGAGTGATGATGCATGGCAATAACAGAGGCTAGCAATGACTAAGGGGCAATAAGAGAGGGTGTGTGTGTGTGTGTGTGTGTGTGTGTGTGTGTGGTGTGTGTGTGTGTGTCCACCAGACCTCTCCTCGCTGCTCTTCTTCTGCTCCAGCTGACTCTGCGCCTGCATGCTGTCCAGCTGCACGCGCAGGCGCTCGTTCTCCGTCTGCACCGTCTGCTTCTCCACCAGCTGCGCCCGCAGAGTCACTACGTCCTGCTCTACCTCGCGGCACCTGCGGAGACAGAGAGAGAGACAGCGACAGTGTCCAATGAGTTCTAAATGTGATCTCTCTCTCTCTCTCTCTCTCTCTCTCTCTCTCTCTCTCTCTCTCTCTCTCTCTCTCTCTCTCTCTCTCTCTCTCTAGCCTGGGATGTCCCCTCCCTCTTCCTGTCACTAAGTCTCTATCTCTCTCTATCTACCTACGGACTCTCTCTCTCTCTCGCTCTCTGTGTCTCTGTATCTTTCTCTCTCTGTGTCCCACCTGTCCTGAAGACACTTCTTCATGCTCTCTGCCTGATCCAGTTTGCGCTCGTTCTCCGTCTGCACCGCCTGCTTCTCCACCAGATGCGCCCGCAGAGTCACTACGTCCTGCTCTACCTCGCGGCACCTGCGGAGACAGAGACAGTGTCCAATGAGTTCTAAATGTGATCTCTCTCTCTCTCTCTCTGTGTCTCTGTATCTTTCTCTCTCTCTGTGTCCCACCTGTCCTGAAGACCCTTCTTCATGCTCTCTGCCTGATCCAGTTTGTTCTGAGCCTGCTGGAGGTCGTTGAACAGGGTCAAGATCTGGGAGCGCAGGGTCTCCACCTCACCTGGACCCTGAGACACACACACACACACAGTGATTATTATCGCCCGCAGTGAACACTAACGCTACCGTCGATGGGACGCTCTGAACGGCTGCCTGTGGATACCTGCTGCTTGGGCGGCTCTGGTGGAAGCGAGGTCTGGGTGGACATCTCTGTACAGATCATCTTATCCTGCAGTGCTGCCACCCTGTTGTCAGATGGGAGGAACGCATGTTTATTACACAGACACACATTTATACACATTGATGCCATGTAATAGATACAATTTAATTAAATAATGCCCAGGTACATAAAAGTAGCATCATTAGTCGCTAGTGTAATGAGCGACATCTGAGTTTGTCCTACGATGACAAAAAATAATAATAATAACAATCAAAAATGTAAAATATGTTATACCAATAATGTCATTAACAATGAAGTTTAGAAATATAAAAAATGGGAACTAAACAGGAAATGGAAACGGAAGATTAAAAAAAAGATTTGTAAAAGTATTTTTAAAAGTGTAAAAAGTTAAACAAACCAAGAAAAACAATCAGAAAGAATGCAAATTCTAAGAACACCAACGTAACACAGTCGTATGTCATAACCAGATCATGAACTGACTGGCAACTGACCACACTGAAGTCGGAGGACATCCAGCGGATGAGGAAATAGGTGGCACCGTGCGGCCCTCACCTGGTCTCAGAAGCCTGGAGCTCAAGTTGCAGCCTCTCCACGCTCTGGGTCTCGTTCCTCAGGGACTGCAGCAGGTTGCTGACCGTCAGGTCCGCCGCCATGCTAGCTTCCAGTTTCCCGCTCAACTTCTGCTCCTCGCCGCCCGCACCCCCCGCATGCCCCACGCCGTTGCCCTGAAACACACACACACATCACACACACGCGCACACACACACACGCAATACTGAGTGTCCTAAAAGTTGCCAAACAATGGTGATGATGATGATGAACACATCCTCCTCACCACGACCCTGACGATCTCAATGAAGGAGTCCTCGTCCGCTCTTTGACCCGCCGTGAGCTGGAGTTCAGAGTTCATGGCCACCAGGTCATTTTTCTCCGCCTGCAGACGGGCCAGCTGGGCACACAGCGCTTCTATCGCCGACGCCGACTTCGCCGCCTAGCAAACCACCGCGCGGAGTCGAAGACAGAATCCACAGTTTTCGGTGTATATTATGTTGCACATGGAGGAGGAGGAGGATGGGGAGGAGGAGGAGGGGGAGGAGAAGGAGGGTGCCTCTTACCTGGCCACCTCCGCCCTTCTCGTCCACCTTGGCACGGAGCTCCTGGTTCTCGGTGGCGAGGGTCTCCAGGCGAGTGCGGGACTTCTCCAGGCTGCTCTCCAGGAAGCCCCTCTCCTCCCTCTGCTTCTCCCTCCACGCCGACAGACCCTCGAAGCGTTCCTTCATCGACTGGTTGGTCTGCTGCAGGGCCCCTGGACGGCGGACAGGAGGCATTCATGGCTATGTCTAAACCAGTTTTAGGAGTGTTGTGTTGTTATTGTATTGTGAGTACATTTGTACACAGTACACAGTGACAGAAGGCCAACACGGCTCCACAAACTGGCTGTGAATACTGACTGCTAATAGTATTATAACTATGACGTTATGGTGTTACGGCGTATGGTGTTCTGCCTTCACCCTTCAGGTCTCTGTTCTCCTGGATCAAGATGTTCATCTGCTGCAGGGTTTCCTCCAGGGTGCCCGCGTGGCCCAGGGGGATCTCTCCGTTCGGTATAGGGCTACCAGTGGCCATCTACAGAGAGAGAGACAGAGAGAGACAGACAGACAGACAGACAGAGAGAGGGAGACAGACAGACAGAGACAGACAGACAGACAGACAGACAGAGAGAGAGAGAGAGAGACAGACAGAGAGACAGACAAACAGACAGAGAGACAGACAGACAGAGAGAGAGAGAGACAGACCGACAGAGAGAGAGAGACAGAGTCAATGTCTAGGTCAATGTTGAGATAAATAACTCGAAGCACAGGATGACTCACTGGTTTAGGACCTGCCCGTCAAATTGAGTAAACGTATCTTTAATCTTATCTTTAAATCAGCGGATCTCATAGTCTATGTTCCTGTCAATTCGTATAATTACATTTTGCTGATCATATATTAATGATCATATATTAATACGCACAGTCATTCCTATAACGGGGGTCGTCTGCTTAACTTTCGTTTCTGCGGAGAGTGTGGTTTCGCTTTTGAAACGAAAAAGTTGATATTGAGTGATTTTATCCAGCGTATATGAATATAATATGATATATTAACGCCACACTTTATGTGTAGTAAATGTATACTCACTGTGAAACACCGAGATGTGATATTATGGTAATATTTTGAGAGCCTGTCGGCCTAGCTCGACATTTCTCGGAATAAAAGTCTTGTTGTTGTGATCCTCGGTCGACTTCCGTGTCTCGGATCGCGAGTCCACCGATCTGTTTACATGCGGAACCAACGAACTCGTGGTCGTGTAGCGTTACGAGGCGATCCACATCTACTGTAGATTTGCAGTGTATGGGCGTGTTGTGGGCGTGGCGTCTACATGTCACCTTACCTTGGGACCGTGACGTCTTTCTGTGCGGGTTTCCCCCTTTAACAACAATTAAGAGATAAGATAAGATAAGATAGAACTTTATTAATCCCGAAGGAAAAAAACCCCGCCTAATTCTTATTGGCTTTACAAAATATTTGTGTCATATTATTATTAATAATAATAATATGACACAAATATTTTATTATTATTATTATTCCCCTGGCGGAGTTATTATAAATTGTATACATAATTACTTTTTTACTTGTTGTACACTTGTTCAATGTATTATAATAAACTCAGTATACAGTTAAGTATGACATCACAAGTGGGAGTGTCCTCCCAGATGGATGGTGAATAGATCAGCCTACCAGTTGCTACAGTCCACTGGGTAGTAGGCTGGTAGGCTGATCTATCCAGCATACATCTGGGTCAGGGATGGGCAACTTTGATGATAGAGAGGGCCACACAAATGTTATCATCACTACCAGAGGCCCACATTGTGACCGTGAACTTCCACTATAAGATACTGAAACCCAGTGGTCATCAACCTTTTTAAGCCCATGATCCCTGACCTTGGCCTTGGTGAAAGGCCGAAGAGAAAAGGCAGCCCAGTCTGTATTTCCAACTTGAGGCCTTTTATTTCGGCTAATTTAATTACATGAAGTCAATTTGAATTTGATGCAACCAAGAACAAATAATTAGAGGAAATTATTTTTTTCACAAGAGCAACAAAGAAAAATTATTCTATGAAGTGCCATTGGTAGTCCCCTTGAGTCACTGTAATAATTGTGGTATTCGAGGGGGCGTGGTTTAGCAGCGGCGGGTGAAACAAGGGGGCGGAGCGGCAACACGCCTGAGATGAGTGATGTAGGGATGAGTATAATGATCCTGATCATATTTATTAACACCTGGTTACTGTCCCCACAGTAGGAGGCTGGGGACGGATGGAGCAGCAGGACCCGACACGAGGCCGACTAAAAACAATATTAACATGTTCCTTATGAAGCCAATGGGCCTCATTTATAATTAAAGACTGTTGCGCATTATCAAAGCCACCGTGGCTTGATCTGGTTCTGGACCGGGAAGCCACCGTGGCTTGATCTGGTTCTGGAACGGGAAGCCACCGTGGCTTGATCTGGTTCTGGACCGGGAAGGAGAGTCGGCAGCCGCTCCGCTCTCCTTGTTTCACCCGCCGGCCCCAAGCATATCACAATAATATAAGAATTAATAATACAAATAAACAAATCTACATTTGTGTGCGCATTTTTATGTAATAAAAAGAACACATATACCGGTAATAAAAGTTTAGTATTTATTATTTATTATACCAAATGTCGGCTCGGTAGTTAAGACTGATAGAGGGGAGCGCCCTCTATCGGTAGACAATTATAATTACAAAGGCTGATCCATACTCCGCGAGAAGCGAGAACTTTGTTCTCGCACCTGGGAGAGAGAACTAATTTCTCTGTTCTTGCGGAGTATGTATCAGCCTTTAGTCATCACTGATGAACAGTTTTGTGTGTGCCTGATCATCAACCTCAGAACAGCAGAAATGGACAATGTGGGGATAAATTATTTGTGACTCATGACTCATGTCCATATTGGCATTTTAATGACAAACCAGTCAGCTGTTTAACATACATCACCCTCCCCTCAACATCAATTTAGCCTGAGAAAATATCAGGATTAGTTTGTAAAAACATAACAACAATGTACTGTACTGTACAGAATGCATTTGTAGTGGTAGTTGTATAACCACACAGATAAATACAGAAGTATCATCTCTAGGCAATTGGGGGTATTAACAAAAACCAAAACAAACAAACAAAACATCATCCCTCTCTTATTTCACATTCAAGCAGTGCTTTGGGATCCAACTGAGTCATAGTAACAGGTAATATCAGGCAGTTACAGGTGTCTAGGTGGTCCACAACGTTCGATCCTGGATGTCCAGGATTCTGTGTCTCCCCCGTCCCCCCCAACTGACAACATGTTACTTTAGGGCGTATGATAAGACATGTTATGGATTATTACTGATTAGAAATCACTGAGTAGTAACCAAAGTTGTCACTAATTGCTGTTAAACAACAGTATTAGTTGACAGTGGCGGACTCAGGCTGTCTGAGGGCCAGGGGTGAAGACAATGAAAGGGGCACCAGCTGAATGCCGTGGGGCACCCACACTGGAAAGACACCCGAGAGGACAGAACAAGCTCTATTTTTACCAATTTCTAATGTACTCTTTATATTCAAAGTACATCTCTTAATCATTGAAAACATGAAATGTGTTCCTCAAATCTGTTGTTTACTTTCCAGATTATGAAATGTGATCAATATTAGTAGTTGTTCGTAATTAGTTCACACAAAATGCATGTGAGGCAAGTTGGGTGAATTGAGAAGTCTTCTGCTGCTTGAATGTCACACGGAGGACCCAAAACGTGTTTGTGTTTTTGATCAACAATATATTCTTTTCGAGGGGTTTAATGCCTGAGTGATCGGAATGCCTTGCACAGTATCAGGGCACTTTATCATGTTTTATCTTCCACAAAGACAGTCCTCTAGCATGATCAAGAACCAGTCGCTCAGAGGTGAAGCTAAGTGCATAACAAATGTCAACAAACAACACAGATCAAAACCCAATAAAATGGCAACATGCATTCACCTGCAATTATTATTATTATTGTAGTTATGACACTACGGCTCTCTTGGCCTCTGCCGTTGTCTCCTGCAGTGTACAAGCCGGCCTCAGAGAGAAGAGAGCTGACCTTGTAATCCTGGACGTCGTCGTAGTGTGACCGCAGCAGGCGGAGAAGTAGTGACGTGTCCAGTTGACGCAGACCCATCTTGTTGTGCGCGCCCTCAAAAGCATACACATTGCATCATCACAGTTCTCACACACACACACACAGCAAAGCAGATAACCAGACAAATCAGACATACACACACATTTGTTCCTTTGATTGAAATGAAATGAT
>PIJE02000491.1:0-36121 GCA_002895965.2 Coryphaenoides rupestris
ATATAAACAGTATAAGTGCTAGGATAAAGTAATAGATAAATATAGATAATAGATAAAGATAAAATTTTGCGGATGCGCCCGCGTAGCCTAACCAAACAAACCAATCCGATGATCCGGAAGCAGCGTCACCGGCGTCACAGCAGCGTCTGAAACAGAGACTCAGAGGAAGTCAATGTGCCAACCTTACTCGCTGTTGATCAGGCGCAGTGTCTCAGCTCGCACATCCCCCAGGGATAACATCAAGACCTCCAGTACTTCCCTCTCTTTACACACGATATGAAATGTCCGATTGTTTCAGGTTGACCTCTTGGTAGCACACAATTTCCACATGTGTTGCCATTGGGATACCAGCCCCGCACTGTATGATTCCTAACTTGCTGACTTTTGGGTTCAGGCATCCTCTCACTTCTCGCCGCTGTCATCCGACTCCACAGAATCAGGTCTTACTATGTTCTCTCTTACAGGCTCAAAAGCATAGGAATTAAAGCTCTGAAGTAATCAAAGATGGCGGTACGTTATAAATGCATCATAAAGGCATATGAATACATTTATTTTCTTCACAATGGCTTAATTTAATGCCATTTTAATTGAGGTACATATGTGTTTGTTGCACTAATTTGTCTCCCCTTTAAGCAAACACATGAAAATCACATTATAGATTTGCAAACCCATTCCCAGAACGAGTCATATTTTCTGCAACTACAAATATGAACCTAAGTTCACAAAGTGAACAAAGTTCAAGTTCAAAAACAAAATACAAAATTGATGCAAAATACCCAGGAGGACTTTTACTTTCTAAACCAGTTGAGGTTTCACTCAATTTCAGTAGAAACACTTTAGGAATACTGCCTTTTATTTCGATTATGTAGATAGCCCAATACTACAGTGAAAATACGTTAGTCTGTGCATTAACTGCTGCTGCCATTTTGTATATGTTTGGATATCATTTTCCACACTGAATGTTTGGTTACTCAGGTCTTAATGTAAGAACTGAAGTTAAGTTTAAAAGTTGTCATTTTCAATAACAGGTTGGGAAATAAGGTGAAGAACATGAATCAAAATGTATACGGGCAAATAAAAAAACATTTGGCAGACATTTCCCTCCCAATATTGCCTCACATTCACCCATTTATACATGCATTCATACACCCACGATGGTGTCAACCATCCAAGGCAACAGCCAGCTTGTCAGGAGTAGTTGAAGTTAGATGTCTTGCTCAGGGACACCTTGAGAATTGGCTAGGGGACTGACCCAGCAACCTTCCAGTTTCCATACTCTACCACCTGAGCTATTGCTAACCCAGTATGACACAGAAATAATACATTTACCTTTTTTCCCCCTTGAATTAAATTATAATTTCAAACATTGCTTCTTGTTTTCTTTTATCTGTCATAGAACTGCAAATATAATGTTTTATCAAGACTTGTGTGTGGTGGTTGAGTCTCTTTCCTCCAAAACGTCCATGCATCAAGTCTGAGTGTATCTTCATGTCTGCACCAACAGCCGTAACAAATCCATTGAGTCGTGTTAAAGGTGGCGTGGCACAGTGCAACATCAACATTTTATTTGATTTCCTGAAGCGTCATTTGATTGCAACAAAGAGAATGGGGGCTAAAGACGACGCCTCTGACAATGAAAAGCCCTCTGCGAAAATCACCAGCAATTACCTATCTTATTATAAATTGTTAATTAGTGTGTTAGTGTCTTGTGTCTCGGTTCAAATTCACCTCATCATTTTGTCATTTGATTTCAACCTGTATTCACGATTGCTCTACTTAAAACAGCTGATCACTTTCTTATGTGAATCTGATTTTCTTCTCTTTTTTTTCCTTCTGTTGATTCTATTTTCATTCATTGGGATGATGAGGGACTTCCTTTAGCTGTCATTTTAAGGATAACCTGAGGTCCTATGAAGCCATGTGTTGACTTTGGAAATATAATATAATATATATATTATATATACATATATATATATATATATGTGAGGACAGCTTCAGCAAGAGACCACCTCTCCTCCCTAACCCAGTTACCCAACCAGGGTTCCCATCCCTCTTGGATGCTTAGTACTTACTTGTATGTTTGCACATCCTGGCACTTAAAAATAGTGCTTGCATCACGTAGAATTTTATCCTAGCTATCTTGCTGTTCACCAGCAATTATGAAGTTCTTGGAACATTCTCTATTTGAATTTTACAATACTGTCAGCAATATATTGTTGTTACACTCTTTTGACAAATGTACTTTTAGTACGTCGGAAATGTAAATGTAAATGTAATGTAGATTGTGACTGCTGGTGTTTTCCTATAGAATGGAGCTGCTAGCCTCCACATCTGGATGAGTCCCACTTGGTCCCTTGGTGTGCAGGCTAGTTCAAAGAAGGAGACTCATTCTACATTCACAGTTGTGACATCTGATCCATTTTCCTGGGGGAGACCTGAATATAAGTTCTTTATGTTTGAAGAACTTCAGACCTTCTACACTGGTGCAGTGGAGAGCATCCTGACAGGAAGCATCACTGCCTGGTTCGGCAACAACTCCTCTCTGGACAAGAGGGCTCTGCAGAGGGTGGTGCGTTCGGCTGAATTGGCACTACACTCCCTACCCTGCTGGACCTGTACTCCACGAGGTGTCGAACCAGAGTTTCCAGGATCATGAAGTATCCTCACCCCCAACAACAAACTGTTCATGCTTCTGTGGCCAGGCAAGCGCCTCCGCAGTCACGTTTCTAGGACAGAGAGACTAAAACAGAGTTTCTTTTCGCAGGCCATCAGGAATATGAACTCTGACCTCACTAAGGCACACATGCACATATGCTTATGACATATGACACATGCAGACATGCATGGTCTGTACTCACCTTATTCTATATTTTTTTCATTCTGTATATACTATATATTATGTTTTATATTCTTTTTATATTTTTTGCATTTTTCTATAAATGTTCTCATTCCTGTTTTTACTGTAAATATTGTAAATATTCTAGATGTTCTGGTTCTGATCCCTCCAATTAAAGTTGTCTTAAGCATTCTTTTGCACATTCCGCTGAGCATCGGCACTTTTCATTTCACTGCATATCCAGTGTGAGTATGTGACAAATTCTCCAAAAATGTCTTGAATCTTGAATGTTGAATTATCAACAGCACACCAGCAGTGATTGCCTTTGAACAAATATTATACTCATATAGTTTAACTTTATTATTCATCTTGTAGTGGCCATAGGTGTTTAAAATGGATGAAGCTGCAGCATACTTCTCTATTTTAAAGCTAAATCTATTAATCTAATCTAAATCTAAGTACCCCTTGACCCTGTTCACGTACCTGTTAGATAAGTGTTTCTCAAATGGGGGTACATTGAAGGATTACAGGGGGTACTTGGAACATTAACAAAAATAAGGAATAGTAATGTGTTTGGGAAATCCTTCCAATAAGAGCATATCACATTAACTTTAAAGGGGCACTTGGCAGAAAAAATCTGAGTGGGGGTAGTAAAAATAGTTTGAGAACCACTGTGTGAGAGTAAGCATACCCCTGGTTGGGAATCACTCGTCCAGGAACAACTTTGGACAACAAACCAATCTCCAACATGTTTGAAATTACTTCAACTAAAGTCACTACAACTAAAGTCATAATTTCATTATTATTTTATTTTTTATAAAATTCAGATTCTTTCTGGCTTCGGGTCCAGACCAGATCCATAATACGATTGCACCAGGTTTTCGGGATCTGAGAAAGAGGAAATGATGACCAAATTGCTATATCTAGAGAACTCTCTGGGCAAGGCGTAGATTCCCCCTTCTTTAATCTGACACATAACAGCCTCTCTCTATGGCTAAATCCCTGCTAGATGCCGCCGAGCTCAGCATCGTGGCCTGGAAGAACACATAGAGCCAAGGGGTAAGAGAGAGAGAGACGGAAAGAGAGAGAGNCTACTACATTTGGCAGACATTTCCCTCCCCAACTCACTTCGCTCCATTCCACCTTATAATTCATTCATCACCCACGATCGCCGGCCCACCATCCAAGGCAACAGGCTGGCATTGTTCAGGAGTAGTTGAAGTTAGAATGTCTTGCCTCAGGGACAACCTTGAGAATTGGCTATGGGACTGGACCCAGCAACCTTGCCAGTTTCCATACGCTACCAACCTAGAGCTATTGCTAACCCTGCACCCCCCCCCCCCCCCAGTATGACACAGAAATAATACATTTACCTTTTTTCCCCCTTGAATTAAATTTATAATTTCAAACATTGCTTTCTTGTTTTCTGTTAATCTGTCATAGAACTGCAAACATAATGTTTTATCAAGACTTGTGTGTGGTGGTTGAGTCTCTTTCCTCCAAAACGTCCATGCATCAAGTCTGAGTGTATCTTCTTGTCTGCACCAAACAGCTGTAACAAATCCATTGAGTTCGTGTTTAAAGGTGGTGTGGCACAGTGCAACATCAACATTTTATTTGATTTCCTGAAGCGTCATTTGATTGGCAACAAAGAGAACGGGGGCTAAAGACGACACCTCTGACAATGAAAAGCCCTCTGCGAAAATCACCAGCCAATTACCTATCTTATTATAAATTGGTCTAATAGTGTGTTAGTGTCTTGTGTCTCGGTTCAAATTCACCTCATTATTTTGTCATTTTGATTTCAACCTGTATTCACGATTGCTCTACTTAAAACAGCTGATCACTTTCTTATGGAATCTGATTTTCTTCTCTTTTTTCCTTTCTGTTGATTCTATTTTCATTCATTGGGATGATGAGGGAGTTCCTTTAGCTGTTCATTTTAAGGATAGCCTGAGGTCCTATGAAGCCATGTGTTGATTTTGGAAATTATCAATATTAATTATAATATATTATATACATAATGTGAGGACAGCTTCAGCAAGAGACTCAAGACTTACCTGTTCAAAGTTCACCTGGATAGCCTCCCTCCTTTACCCCCGACCACCTCTCCTCCCTAACCCAGTTACCCAACCAGGGTTCCCATCCCTCTTGGATCTTTAGTACTTACTTGTATGTTTTGCACGTCCTGGCACTTAAAAATAGTGCTTGCATCATGTAGAATTTTATCCTAGCTATCTTGCTGTTTACCAGCAATTATGAAGTTCTTGGAACTTTCCCTATTGAATTTTACAATACTGTCAGCGAATATATTGTTGTTACACTCTTTTGACAAATGTACTTTTTAGTCACGTCGGAAATGTAAATGTAAAATGTAATTGTAGATTGTGACTGCTCGGTGTTTTCCATATAGAATGGAGCTGCTAGCCTCCACATCCTGGATGAGTCCCACTTGGTCCCTTGGTGTGCAGGCTAGTTCAAAGAAGGAAGACTCATTCTACATTCACAGTTTGTGACATCTGATCCATTTTCCTGGGGAGACCTGAATATAAGTTCTTTTATGTTTGAAGAACTTCAGACCTTCTACACTGGTGCAGTGGAGAGCATCCTGACAGGAAGCATCACTGCCTGGTTCGGCAACAACTCCTCTTCTGGACAAGAGGGCTCTGCAGAGGTGGTGCGTTCGGCTGAATTGGCACTACACTCCCTTACCCTGCTGGACCTGTTACTCCACGAGGTGTTCGAACCAGAGTTTCCAGGATCATGAAGTATCCTCACCCCCAACAACAAACTGTTCATGCTTTCTGTGGCCAGGCAAGCGCCTCCGCAGTCACGTTTCTAGGACAGAGAGACTAAAACAGAGTTTCTTTCGCAGGCCATCAGGAATATGAACTCTGACCTCACTAAGGCACACATGCACATATGCTCTATGACATATGACACATGCAGACATGCATGGTCTGTACTCACCTTATTCTATATTTTTTTCATTCTGTATATACTATATATTATGTTTTATATTCTTTTTATATTTTTTGCATTTTTCTATAAATGTTCTCATTCCTGTTTTTACTGTAAATATTGTAAATATTCTAGATGTTCTGGTTCTGATCCCTCCAATTAAAGTTGTCTTAAGCATTCTTTTGCACATTCCGCTGAAGCATCGGCACTTTTCATTTCACTGCATATCCAGTGTGAGTATGTGACAAATTCTCCAAAAATGTCTTGAATCTTGAATGTTGAATTATCAACAGCACACCAGCAGTGATTGCCTTTGAACAAATATTATACTCATTATAGTTTAACTTTATTATTCATCTTGTAGTGGCCATAGGTGTTTAAAAATGGATGAAGCTGCAGCATACTTCTCTATTTTAAAGCTAAATCTATTAATCTAATCTAAATCTAAGTACCCCTTGACCCTGTTCACGTAACCTGTTAGATAAGTGTTTCTCAAATGGGGTACATTGAAGGATTACAGGGGGGTACTTGGAACATTAACAAAATAAGGAATAGTAATGTGTTTGGGAAATCCTTCCAATAAGAGCATATCACATTAACTTTAAAGGGTACTTGGCAGAAAAAATCTGAGTGGGGGTAGTAAAAATAGTTTGAGAACCACTGTGTGAGAGTAAGCATACCCCTGGTTGGGAATTCACTCGTCCAGGAACAACTTTGGACAACAACGCAATCTCCAACTACCTTCAACTAAAGTCACTACGAACTAAAGTCATAATTTTCTTTTATTATTTTATTCTTTTAATAAAATTCAAGCATTCATTTCCTGGCTTCGGGTCCAGACCAGATTCCATAATACGATCTGCACCAGGTTTTTCGGGATCTGAGAAAGACGGAAATGATTGACCAAATTGCTACTATCTAGAGAACTCTCTGGGCAAGGGCGTAGATTCCCCCCTTCTTTAATCTGACACATAACAGCGCTCTCTCTTTGGCTAAATCCCTGCTTAGATGCGCCGAAGCTCAGCAGTCGTGGCCTGAGAGGAACACAGTAGGAGCCACAGGGGAAGAGAGAGGAGAGACGGAAGATGAGAGAGAGGGGAGAGAATAGGAGAGCGCAAGACGGGATGAGAGCAGAGAGAGAGAGAGACGAGAGAGAGAGAGAGAGAGAGGAGGGGTAGAGAGAGGGGAGGATGGGTTATTAAGGGAAGTGGCCTATTTGGTAAGGTAGAGGGCTAAAGAAAGAGGGAAAAGACTGGCAGTCAGAGGGAGGGGGGTGTGGGGGTACTACAAAGACATGTAAGGGAGAGAATAGAGACAGCGGAGATCGGAGGAAAGAGAAAAATTAGGAAAAAAAGAGAAACGAGAACAGGGACGCTGTTATTTGTTGCTGTGTCGGGACAGAACCATTGCCGCAAGGCTTTGCAGTGGTAGTTACCATTGCGGAGGTTAATTAACAACCAGGATAAACAAAAGGTGTAGAGAAGCAAAGGGAGAGATTGTAGCTGGCAGCGAAGGCGGGCAATCGTCTGGCACTCCAAGCGCGCACCAAAACCCTCCTTCAGGCTGGGCACCCTCGATAAAAGGGAGACGAGAGCAAAAAACACAATTAAAACGTTTGCCATTTCTTCCACTTAATTTTCAGTCCAATTAAAGAAAGAAAGAAAGAAACATGCCAAGAAACCTCCTTCTTCTCTGTGAGGATTGTTCAGATAGTGGAGGATGACTCCATAGAGCGCACAAAGAAGTGTTTTTTTATTTTTGTCATTCATTACTGGTTAGCATCATCTATTTGCTTACCTGTGCAAGGTTTTAATGTGGAATGACATGCCACAATTTATCGACCATATTATTATTTGTACCTTTTTTAGGTCCTGTTATGTCCTCTGTGGTTAGCCATACATACATTCAATCAAACTTTCATTGTCGCATTTGCCTGACTCATTTATTTGATAAATGACTTTCCAGGATGTATTTCATACTTTTGGATTGCATGATAGGGACTGCATGAAGGAGGTTTAATCCTAACTTATATAACAATATGCATTTTTTAATAATTTCAGTTAACATAATTTGCACATATCAATATCTGTATTTTTGGTTGAAGACCCCTTGGACAATGTAGAACCATTTAAATCTATGCACTGGCAGCACCTGTCAATTCAGATATAATATATTCATTATTTTATTTCTATATTATTCATCATCATTGTACTGTATACCCAAAGGTCAAACAGGTACAACATTGGCATTCTGGTTTGGACTTGGAAGAAACAGAACATGATTGGCTGTTGCCAATGAACTTTGTATTCTGCCAAATTTTGAATATCGCCAAATGTTGAGTATGCCCAAATGTTGTATATTCTACCCTATGAAAGGGTGACCTTGGCCAGGTCACCCTTGCAAAAGAGATTTTGCATCTCAATTTCTTATCTACTTTAAATATTTTTCAACATCATGCCATGAGGTCATTAGAACCTTCCATCCAGGGAAGTAGTTCACTTAGAAACAGTAGGAACCTCAAGATTAATTCTGAGTGCATGAGCGGCTTTAGCACTTCTAAAAGTTCCTTCAGATGCCCCCCCACCACCATTACCACAAGTAAAAAAATGTTCAAAACATGTTCATTTTTAGATATTTGGGGACTGACTTTGAAGCCTTGAGCCTCATGGACAGCAGCAAGGCTCCATTAGCATATGTACCCCCGTGCACACGGCACGCACACAGCGAGCAAATCTGAGAGGGGATATGCATACATTAGAAGTCGTCCCATTAGCCGAGCGCAACAGAGACAACTGATTTATGTTCTCCGTTGGTGTCACCTGACAGGGACATTAGCGTTACCGATGGCGACAGGTGACACTGTCAGGGCCATCCATCTCCAAGGGTAGACGCGTCAACCAAATGATTTTTTTTGTTGAGTAGGAGCAGGCGGCGAGGATTATAGGAGACTCCACTTCATCCTCCCCCGCCCCTCCCCTCTCTCTCTCTCTCTCTCTCTCTCTCAGGTGTTGCGATTGAAAGAGGAAGCAGTCCTGCCACATGGGGGAATAGGGGGAACTTGCTCATCTCTGAATAAATGTTTTAATGTGCCTTGTTACAACGTGCAACTCAATTACTGCATGGGAATAGCCTGGAGTGGGTTTGTTTCACCTTGTTTGAGCGTAGAAACTTTCCATCAATTTTGGATCATGGTTTATTATTATGCTAAAGTATTTTGGTAATAAATACAGTTGACAACATCCTTAGAAATGACCAGATACAAAGTGAGTGTTGAGGAGAAGGCCCTCTGGAACTGCGCTGGGTGCAGACTACTCCTGCCCTCACTTGTCTATCCGCCCTCACGTACATTTATAATACTCAGTATTCAATTAATACTTATGGAGTCAACATAACATTACATTTAACATTTTATATATATTTTTGTACCATTATTATGTAGATTGTGTTAGTGTATTATCTTATTTTGCATATAGTGCTGCTCGGTGTATATATACTGTATACTGTATATACCGTAATTCCTCTAATATTGGCCGGGGCCTTTATTTACTGAGTTGCAAAGAGCACCAGGCCTTTGTTGGAGGCAGGCTTATATTAGAGGCAGGCCTTTATTTCTTAAAAATAAACTCTCATGGACATAATCCATTCATTTCCTGACTTTTATTGCAGAACATTGCACACATTGCCACATAAAAACAAAACAAACAAAACAGTAAGATTCAGCTGCAAATAACATACGGTAACAAAACAGCACCGCAGCCTCACGTAGGGAAAATACGGCCACTGTACAATAAAATTAAACAACCCTGTCTCTTTAAAATTCACGTCAAACTTTCGTCTGGTCGGCGCCATGTTTGTTTTCTCTTCTCTGGTAGCTCTGTGTTACGGAGACACGTTGTGTTGTGGGAAATTCAGGCTGCATAAGTAACTACCTAGTAACATTACCGTAGTGTATAACAGGCACCAGGAGTTACCGTATTAACTGTGGGTTTTTTTCTACGTTTTTTTACCCAGCCATTATGAGAGACCGGCCTTTAATGGAATACAGGCCACTATTAGAGGATTTACGGTATATACAGTATGTGTATATACTGTACATTTCTCTTCTTGCTATTTTTGCTTTTTTCCCCCTACTTTTTTCCGTACTGTCGCAAGAAATTTCACTGCTCAGAATGGCCCTGTGTTATGGGAAGAACGTGCATGTGACAATAATTACACTTTGACTTGACTTAGAGTGCATGGATGGGGAAATGTCTGCCTGTGCAGTGAGATGGAAACACAAAGTACAAACCATCAAAAAAAAACGTCAGAGGAAGGCAGTGTTAGGACGACGTTCTAGTGGGGGATGTGGTGTCGGATCATGGCTTGCCTGGAGGTTTTATTTTGCACTGATAGTCGGGGAAAATATGAAGCATTTAGAGTCCTTCAACATATTGGACAACCAGGAACAGGATCACATGAAAGCAATGGCGTGGTTTAGCGCCGGATAGAAGCTGAAGTTCCAGCAAGTGGGTCCATTGGAGAACAGCTGTTTGCTGGATCCATCACCAGAAGGGCTCAGGGCTCTCAGAGGTGAATCTGACCAAAGCAATATGACAAAATATAATACACGCTATGAAAGGAATGGGCCCACCTGCCTTGTCATTGAACCATCCAGTAGATGGCTCACCAAACCCCACAAACCAATGCTGGTCAACTCCTTCAAATCCAGTGTGTCTGACCAGCAAGGAGCTCCTATAATTGAGTCACAGAGCTCCTCTATGCTGGGGGCACACAAAGGCAGAAAAAGGAACAGGGAATGAGGATATAAACTCTCATCTGTGAGGAGAGATGTCCTGTGCCCTCGATGTACAGATACCACCCAACAACTTCATGTGAGAGATGGGTCATGGGTCCGATTTAAGTTTGAGAATGTCTGCCTTTTACCTTGTGAGGCAGCCAGATTCATGAGATCACTTTTACACATAAAAGTAAAGGAAATGGATGTAGTCACCGTTGTGTCACATATTGGTTTGTGGACTACTGTTTGAAGCTTTGAGGTTGGCATTTGGCTGTCGCCATCTTGGATTTTTGCAATCAGCAGTTAAGGAAGTGACCAGAGGGTGGAGTGTCTTTTAGTACAACCGAATGCTGAAGAAGACATTTTAGGCCAAAATGTAACAATTAGCTTTCATGAACTGAAAACACTATGAAAGGGTCAAAGTTCTCAGACTTTAAGCCACGGACAACAACCAAAAACAAATTCAAAGCCATTGAACTACAGAGTGCACAGTGTACAACAGTGCCATTGATACACAATCTATTTTGATGGACAGGTCACCAACCTGCAAATCACAATGTAGTCATGCCCCAATGCCTACCTGCTTTATTGTCCTGCTTTATTGTCTTTTACTTTAAATAGGACCATCATTTACTCAACATCTTGCATCATTGAACATCATTGAAGAGGACTTGAAACTAGTGATTGAGACCTTTAACTCATTAGGAAAATGAATATACGAGTGAGAAGTTCCTCATCGCTACAATACAATCAGACTTATTTTTGCAACCAGTGGAGCCACCCCCTCCTGGCCATTAGAAAGAATGCAGGTTCAAAGCACTTCCACATTGGCTTAATTTTTCAGACCCAGAGTTCTACCCTTGGTTTCACGCAAGAATCCATCTTGCCAGGCTTCAAGTTATCCGCTTGTTGCCGAGCCACAGTGGTTCGGACCAAACAGCATCCTATGAGGGACTGGCAGCCATGGGGTGCGGTGATAGACAGGTGGTTCACCCAATCACCTGCCAAGTATTTTTTATTGCAACGTTATCCCAGTCCATCACAACAACATTTTGTACTTCCTATGAGCTGTGTACGCTAGTTAACAGTCCCCGACGCGAGAAAAATGAGAAAATGACAAGGAGAACAAAGACAAGGGGGTTAAATATGTTTGTTGACTGAAAATTTGACAAAGCAATATCCAAAACAGAGAGAGAGACAGAGAGGGTTAGAGTGTCATGGGGGAGTGGTAAGTAAATCATGTGTATGTGATTTGAAGAGAGTGAGGGAGCAACACTAAGGGAGACTGACAAGAGAGAGAGGAATAGAGAGAGACTGACCGTGAGCGAAAGAGAGAGAGAGTGGAGAGAGTGACTGGCAGTGAGCAAGAGAGACGGAGAGAGAGAGACGGAGAGAAAGAGACAGAGAGAGAGAGAGAGATGGGAGAGAGAGAGAGAGAGAGAGAGAGAGAGAGAGAGACCGACAGCGAGAGAGAAATGGAGAGAGAGGGAGAGAGAGAGAAAGAGACTGACAGTGAGAAAGAGAGAGGAAGGGAGGGAGAATCAAACGCTCGCTGAATTGGGCCCAAATATCCAAGGTTAATTTTGTGAGAAAGCTGCAGTGCCTAGATAAGACGATCCCTGCAAATGAGTTCTGCCTGCCTGGATTACAGCTAAATTTATGCAGCCTTCCTTATCCTTTCACAAGCTCCTCTGAAGTGGCATAATTAACTTGCGCACATAAAATGTGCACATTTTCTGCATGGTGGTAACATTCCCCATTTTATTGCTTTGATTTTTTTTCATCTCCTATTCATAAAGGTACTTTAAATTTGTGCTTTTTTGCCTAAGTTTTGAGATTTGTCATTGTAATGGCTCTAAGACACCTCATTCCACTACTTCATCATTCTAATTGCTCAATGGCTGAATCTGTGCCATCATCATATTCGTGAGACACATCACTGATGGCAAAGCATATATTTATAAGGATAAACTACCCACATGCGCTTATGCTTACTATTGATTATGTTGCAAATTCATCTTTATGTGCTGTTCTAGTGTCCGGGTGGGTGGGTGGGAGTGTGATGTAGCATACAGTTGACAGAGCACCATGACAGCCATACTGTATTGCAGTATTGCATGTGTGCTTCTGCTACAGCTGCAGTTTAATGCATGGGGTTATTTTGGCAGACAAAACCCTTGGTAGAACCGCAGCTAGTACCAGGTTTCCTAACACTCATAAAATAAACAAACTGTGCTTTAAGTACAAATACATAAATGATAGTATGTAGGATTGTAGGATTGCAAAATAAAATTCCTTTCACAGAGTATAGAACATAAAATATAAAATGCTTGTTTTATCCCAGGGTTAATAACATGTGGAGCTCCAGCATGATGGAGCTCAGTGTAGAACAATGAGAAATACTCTGAAGCAGGCCATGTCTGTTTGTGGTTGTGTCTGCACTCACGAGAGCAGTCGCTAATCCACAGGAAAAAAAACGATTAAAGCCTTTCCAATCCAATGACGACAAACAAAAAGAGGAATCTCGTCAATCCATTAGCTCCATTGGAATAGTAGCCTAATGACCGCCGGCATGTCTTCATGGCCCAATGGCGACCTCCATTTTTATTGTCACTTTTTTCACCCTAATAACAAAAATACAGACTCAACCCAACTCAATTGTAACAGTTGATAGTAAAATAAAAGGTCAAATGTTTGGAGTCAAAACGTAGTAAACCTTCTAGTTCTCACAACTCCACCTGTGTATCGTGTCTTGTTACCAGTCTCCCACTCATCACTGTCACTCTTCACTCCTCTACCCAAAAACACCTTGACCCCACACCCCTTGACCCCACACCCTTTGACCCCACCAATAACATGGTGTGATTGGCTCAAAATAAATATAACATATAGAGGAATATTCGTAGTAAATGCTTTCGTATTGAACATGGATAAGCACCCATTTATATACAACATATGGAGCACTAAAGAAGTAACATAACAGTTTAGCAAGGGCAATCCGGTAAAGGTATAAATGTAGGGGGGCAGGGTTCGGTCGACCCTCCACACATGAGGGTGGAGAGCCGTGGAAATATCTGACTTACACATCTGGGCTGTTGGAGATGAAGAAAAAAACCCAACTTCTAAGTATACACGGCTAAGATGCAAATACACTAAACCTCACTGGAGGACAGGCAGGGCTGGGAGGGGAGGGGGAGGGAAGCTATTACAAAGCTTTTTTCTCTCTCTCCCTCTCCCCCACTTTACCCCGGGCTGTAGGGTTTATCTGCCAACCTCCCTCCATCATATCCAACTCCCTCCACCCTACACTGACTCCTTGAACAGGATTGGATGTTCTTTCATTTTAAAAAGAGGAAACAGCTTTCTAAAATCACAACAGTGTCTTGCTATAAAAGACATGTGTCATGTGTTTAATAAATGAGTTATTAATTAAGTAGCAATTTGACATACACAATTTTTTGTATTATTTTGGCCATGTCCCCAAAGCTGTTCTGAAAATGCTAGAAAATGTGCCTAATTAAGCTTCAATAAAATACAATAAAAATCAGTACAATGTAAAAAAAAAAAAAAAAGCATTTAGCTAATTTAAAAAATGTTCCTTTGAAAGACATTTGGACATGTTCTGTGCTTGCATATCTGTGCTTAAGTGCGTATCTCTGTGCATCTCTGTGCGTATCTCTTCTGATTACTTGAGATGCTCACGATGAGTCGATATCAGAGGGTGTAGCCCTCGATAAAAGCAGTGAGCCATCTATCTTGATGACAAACACTGGTCTTAATTTAATAAGAAAAACCTCATTAGGTGGTTTTGAAAGAATGCTAATTCTATTCTTCGTGTGAGTCACTGATAAATTAGTTCTGCTTGTGAAATCCCTTTTGATTTTTCAAAAGCATTTGAAGCTTATGCGATGTGGAACTTCTAAAAAGAAAAAAAATGTGCCAACAGCATGAAACATATAGTGCTGGACCATATGGTGCTACCATTTGCTCCAGCTGCTTTTCGATTGTATAGATCCCCATATGCTCTACACATGCTATAAGCCGCACATACTTGCTAAAGTTATAATGAAGGAAACCAAGTGTATTGTGAGCCGGTCACCAAGTCAGACAATGTTTGCTGTTCCATATTGATTATTTTTGTTTGCAGTGCCTACATTGTTTTTACTCTTTTTAACAGTGTGTGAGTGTTTTGCAGTGTCTGTATGTATCTATTTTGTACTGTTTTACTGTGTGTTTTGGTTTGATTACCCCATGCTTTCATTTTGTAGTACACTGACAGAATTGTCTCCCACTTAACTCAATTGACTCACTCCCAGTGCCAATCAGCAGAAATTTCAATCAGCAGAAAAAAATAAAGTTACACCTGTGACTGTGAGACTGGATAGACTGACAAGTCGGGTAGCCTATATGGCGAGAGGCTGGGGCCGAACAGACCAATCGATCAGTCCCAAGAGGGGACGTCTCCAGATATATAAGAAGTTGGTTTGGTGTGGTGGTAAGACCCAGGCGCACAGCAATGGAGGAGGTGTAAGCTCAGGTTCAAGCCCCGAGGGCCACTTTAATAAAGTAACACAAAGGGGTTGCTGCTAAATAATAAAGTCAAGGTGCTCGCAGGAGCTGTAGAGGGTTGTAGGTGGAGCAGGGTGAGGGCTCTGCAGGTTAGCACGGCTCAGCAGAGGGGGTCCGGGATGCTGGAGAGACGAGGAGGAGAAGGAGGGTGAGTGATAATGATCACAGGGAAGGCAAGGCAAAAAACAGGGTTAGCACAACAACTGGGTAAAGTTTAGTTGGCGAGAGCATAAGGCACTACAATCGCTAGAGCAGAAAATAGGCTCAGGGCTATACATTATCACTGGTAGGTTATGGTAAGATCTGGATCCGACTCCGAGTCAGAGAGGTGAGAGGAGTGGGAAGAGCCTGCCGAGAGGACAGAGCCGGCGGGGGACGGGGAACGTGAGAGCCCGGTAGCCAGGGGGAACTCAGGGGAGCAGGAACGCCGTATGCCCGGTCCGAGGCGGCGCGCAGAGGAGCATGAAGGGCGTGTAGCGGGAGGGGAGAGAGGCGGACGTGGAGGCGAGGACGGGCGAGCACAACGACGACGACAGAGTGGACTATAGATACAGGAAGGGAGACCCACATGGACACGAGCAACCGTTGCAACCAGAGGCAAAGAGATGGCAGTCCGAATCACCTCTCAACACCGTATGCTAGCGGCCATCAGTGAGAGAGAGTAAAATCTCTCCGTTCTGCGTAAGTCTCGCAACAGACAGTGTGTATGTTACAACCCTTACTGAGAGTGATTGAGTGGAATGTTGTAAAAAGGACCTGTAACTGGCATTGCCCCTTCCGCAGGCTTGGTCAGCGAGGGAGAAGAGTGGGGTTTCTGGAGCGGAGAACGCCAACGAGTCCTTTGTCTCACTGATATTGCTGCTGTATTTTAATTTGCTTGCTAATTAGCTTTTTTTGCCAGCGTTTTTTTTTACCTCTGTTCATGTTTTTATTAGCTATTATAGAGGGAGAACTATACCTTGACCGTTGTGAGACAGGAAAAGACTGCCGTACCAGGATTGAGCAGAGAGGCTAAGCAGAGTATGGGGTGAATGGAGCTAAATGCTTTAAGATGAGAATCTCTATCTAATTCAAGATTCAAGAACATTAATCGTCACATAAAAGATATGCAGTGAAATTAAAAAGTGCCGAGGCCCAGCGGAATGTGCAACAGAACAAATACAAATAACCAAAGAATCAAATAATCAAATATCCACACAATTTTTTTGAATAAGAAATATGAGCAGATAGTCAAATAAACAGCAAGCAAATACGCAAATAAGCAGCAATCAAATAGGCAAAATAAACAGCAAAAAGCAGCAACAGGGCAATATAAAAAAATTGTTCAGTCCTGATGGCCTTTAGTCTCTATGTTCTAGCAGCATGACTGCAGATGCGCTTGCCTGACCGCAGAAGTTGGAACAGGTTTTTTTTGGGGTGGTGAGGATTCTTCATGATCCTGCAGACTCTGGTTCAACACCTCCTGGAATACAGGTCCTGCAGGGTGGGGAGTGTCGTGCCAATAGTGCGCTCAGCCGAACGCACCACCCTCTGCAGAGCCTTCCTGTCCTGAGAGGAGTTGTTGCCGAACGAGGCAGTTATGCTCCCTGTCAGGATCCTCCACCACACCAGTGTAGAAGATCTGAAGGATCCTCCGGGAGACTCTGAAATTCCTCAGCTGCCAGAGGTGGTAGAGGCGCTGCTTCGCCTTCCTTACCAGAGGTGATGTGTGAAGTCCAAGTCAGATCTGCGATGTGGTCCTCTGATGTTGTGTCCTCCTAAAATCCACAATCAGCTCCTTAGTTTTGGAGACATTCGGCATGAGGCTGTTGTCTTGGCACCATAGTGACAGGTTAGCAACTTCCTTTAGGTAGGCCTTCTCATCGTTACCGGAGATCACACCCACCACCGCTGTTTCATCCACAAACTTGACGATGGTGCAGGACTTGGCCACACAGTCATGCGTGTACAGGAAGTACATTATGGGGCTGAGGACGCAACCCTGGGGGGATCCTGCGTTCAGGGTGAGGTGTCTGGAGGTGTGTTTGCCCACTCTGATGACCTGGGGCCTGGCAGTTAGGAAGTCCAGAATCCAGGCGCACAGGGGGGTGACCCAGCTCAATCAGGTTGGAACTATTTGGTCTACTTGGAACTATGGAAAGCAGAGCTAAAGTCAATAAATAACAATAACATCCCCCCCCCTTCCGACTGTCAAGATGAGAGAGGGACTCTGTGTATTACCTGGGAGACATCATCGTCTGAGGATCTGTTTTGCCGGGAGGTGAACTGCAGCAGGTCCATGGAGAGAGGTAGGACTGCGCAGATGTAGTCCTTAACCAGCCCCTCAAAACATTTCATCACCACCGATGTGAGGGCCACCGGTCGGAAGTCATTCAGGCATGCTGGAGAGGCAGTCTTGGGCACAGGGACAATATTGGTCTCAGCCAGGGAGAGGTGGAATATTGTGGTGAACACTCACGCTAGTTGGCCTTCAATACTCATCCAGATATGCCATTGGGACCTGCAGCGTTTCTGGTGTTCAACCTCAACAGAGCCCTCCTCACGTCATGCTCGGTCACAGAGAGCATGCGCTCGACCCTAGCAATGGAACTCTTCCGCTTCAGCTATGGTCCCACCAGCGGCATTGTTCCTCACCTTGAACGATGCAAAGAATGAGTTCAGATCGTCCGCTAGGGATGCAAACTCACAGTTGAGGGGGTTCTGCCCCGGTAATCCATGATAGTCCGTAGCCCTTGCCATAGGCATCTGGTGTTGCGCTGCTACATCTGCGCTTCCACTCTGTCTCTGTAACTCCTCTTTGTGTCCTTCACCACTCATCACTAGTCCATAGGATGCTGATTTGTATTCGTCCATGTTGCCGGATATGAGGATGGAGTTATAGGCAGCAGTATGTCCGTTCAGGGCCGGCAGATGGATCCATCAACCTACGTTTTTTGATTAGGAAAGGATCTCACCTTAACCGTGGGGACAATGGTGTACTCTATCATTGCTATGAAGCTTGTCACCATGTCCGCAAACTCGCTGACGTCACTGGAGCTTGATCGGAACATCAACGTTGCACATGACGTCCTGAATATCATCCTCAACTTGGTCAGACCACCGCCTAACTTCTCTCGTCACTACCACCTCCCATACTATCCTTTGTTTATAATCCGGCAGCAGGAATATGGCGGCATGGTCCAAACAGGGAAAGAGAGGCAGCCTTGTAGCCTCTCTTGAATGGTGCATAGCAGTGGTCCATGTTCTTTCTCCCCTGGTAGCACACGAAATGTGCTGACAGAAGTTCGGCATGACTTTCTTTAGATTGGCCCGATTGAAGTCCCCCACCACCACCACAGCCATGTCAGGATGTTGGGTCTGGTGCCGACATAGCACATCATGTAGGTCCCATAGTACCATGTCAGTGTCCGCTTGTGGTGGGATGTAGACGGCTGTGATGATGACGTACTGAACTCCCGGGGAAGATAGAACGGATGGCAAGAGATTGTCAGATGCTCCAGGTTCGGCAAGCAGGAGTGACAAAGAGTCTTAATATTCTTAGGGTTGCACCACTTCATGATGCAAACCCCTCCACGCTTGGATTTACCTGACTCTTCCATCCTGTCCGGTACCAGTGATGTCTCGTTGGAATCAAATCCTCACCCTAATATCATCTAACTTATTTTCCAGAGACTCGACATTAACTAGAACCCCACTCTGATTCCCTCTGTGTTTCCTCCTTTCGTTTCCCTAGAGACGTGTCGCCACGGTTGTTGTTGTGACTCGCTCGTACTAGCTCCGCCGGCCTCAGGATCAATGTAAAAAGTATCCAAGAGCCTTTGTTGTAGACCAAATTTAATGTCCAGGAGTGTATCTCGCTAGTATCTTGTGAGTGCCGATACATATAGTTTCAAGTTTCAAGTTTCAAGTATTTTTATTGTAACTTCACAATTTACACGTGAGTATAAGCAGTGAGTTAAAAACTTTTTGTGCAAAACGCCCGACAGCCGACAGTAATCATAAAATAATACAAAATAGAGTAAAACTACAAAATAGAAATAGAACTATAAATAGAATTCTATATAAAATAAGTAAATGAAATCTAAAATGAAATGGAATATACAGTAAAATATCCATACACATATAAATCGATGTACTCAAATATACATTGTTATATGCTGACATTCACAGAATGTCACAGAATACCTTCCCAGACAGTCGACACAACACTAGCACTAGCAGTTGGCACCAGGACTAGCACTAACACCAGCACCAGCACTAGCAGTAACACTAGCACCAGGACCAGCACTAGCAGTAACACCAGCACAGCACTAGCACCAACACTTAGCACTAGCTCCAGCAGTAACAACTTATCACCAGGACTAGCACTAGCAGTAACACTTAGCACTAGCATTTAGACATTGATGCCGAACTTGTTCAGCAGCCTGATGGCCTGACTGTGGAAGCTGTCTCTGAGTCTGCTCGTGTGGCACTTGATACTGCGGTATCGCCTGCCTGACGGTAGAAGTGTGTACAGTTCGTGGCTGGGGTGGTTATTGTCTTTAATAATCCGTTTGGCCTTGGCCACGCACCGCCTGGTGTATATATCCAGGAGGGAGGGAAGCTCACCTCCAACGATGTACTGGGCCGTCCGCACCACCCTCTGTAGTGTTTTACGCTCCAGTGCGGTGCAGTTCCCGTACCAGACGGTGATGCATCCTGTAAGAACACTCTCGATGGTACTGGAGTAGAATGTTCTGAGGATGCGGGGGCACATGTTGAATTTCCTCAGTCGCCTGAGGAAATACAGGCGTTGTTGGGCCTTTTTCACCACGTGTGTGGTGTGCGTGGTCCATGGGAGGTCCTCGGAGATGTGCACGCCGAGGAACTTGAAGCTGCTGACCCTCTCTACTGCAGCGCCGTCGATGGAGATGGGGGCGTGCTCTCCTCTCCGCTTCCTGTAGTCCACGATCAGCTCCTTGGTCTTCTTGACGTTGAGGGCGAGGTTGTTTTCTTGGCACCACTGTGCAAGTGATCCAACCTCCTCCCTGTAGGCTGTCTCATCGTCGTCGGCGATCAGACCCAACACTGTCGTGTCGTCAGCAAACTTGATGAAGACGTTGGAGCTGTGCATAGCCATGCAGTCGTGGGTGTACAGGGAGTAGAGGAGAGGGCTCAACACGCATCCCTGAGGGGCTCCAGTGTTGAGGGTCAGCGGCTCTGAGGTGGTGCTGCCCATCCTCACCACCTGGCGGCGGCCCGACAGGAAGTCCAGTATCCAGCTGCACATGGTCGGGGCCTAGACTCCTGAGCTTGGTGTCGAGCTTGGCAGGAACTATCGTGTTGAACGCTGAGTTGAAGTCCACAAACAGCATTCTCACACAACAGTTCTTCCCCTCCAGGTGAGAGAGGGTGGTGTGAAGTGCCATGGCAATGGCGTCGTCGGTGGATCTGTTTTGACGCTACGCAAATTGCCATGGGTCCAGCGTGTCAGGCAACATGGAACAAATGAAGTCCTTGACCAGCCTCTCGAAGCATTTACTGGCAATCGAGGTGAGGGCTACGGGTCTCCAGTCATTCAGGCAGGTTACCTTGGGGTGTTTAGGGACAGGCACGATGATGGACATCTTGAAGACCTCGGGAACAACAGCCTGGGACAGGGACAGGTTGAAGATGTCTGCGAAGACTCCTGCCAACTGGTCTGCGCATGCTCTGAGGACGCGCCCCGGGATGTGGTCTGGGCCCGCCGCCTTCCGGATGTCCACCCGCTTGAAGGCTCTGCGCACGTCAGCCTCTGAGATGTTCAGCAGGCTGGCCTCCTCAGGCAGCGCTGACTTCAGCGGGCTGCCGTTCACGTCGAACCGGGCGAAGAAGGTGTTTAGCTCGCCAGGGAGGGAGGTAGAGGAGTTCTCTACACCGCTGGTTCTCCCTCTGAAGTCCGTGATTGTCTGCAGCCCCTTCCACACACCCCTCACGTCGTGGCTCTTGAATTTGTCCTCCACCCTGTTCTTATACTCCCGCTTGGCAGAGCCGATGGTCTTGCGGAGGTCGTAGCGGGCTCTCGTATATTCCACCATATTCCCGGAGTCAAAGGCGGTGTTACGCGTGCGGAGTGTGGCGCGAACATCGCCATTAATCCATGGTTTCTGGTTGGGATAAATCCGAACCGACTTAGTAGGAACAACGTCATCTATGCATTTCTTGATGAACCCGGTGACTGAGGACGCGTACTCGCTGATGTTATTGTCCGACGCAACCCTGAACATATCCCAGTCCACGTGATCAAAACAATCCTGCAGCATATACTCTGATTGGTCCGACCAGCATTGGACCTCCTTCACAGCGATTGGTTGCTGCTTCAGTCTCTGCCTGTAGGCGGGGAGTAGTTGGATCGAGCGGTGATCTGATTTGCCGAACGGTGGGCGGAGGAGGGACTTGTAGCCATCCCGGAAGGGGGTGTAGCAGTGGTCGAGGATCCGCTCGCCCCGTGTGTTGCTTGTGATGTGTTGGTAGAACTTCGGGAGAACTTTCTTCAGGTTCGCCTTATTGAAGTCCCCCGCCACAATGAAAGCAGCCTCCGGGTGAGCCGACTCCTGTTCGCTGATAGCCCCATAAAGTTCCTTCAGCGCTATGTCCATGTTGGCTTGAGGGGGAATGTACACAGCAGTCACGGTTACTGCTGTAAACTCCCGCGGTAGCCAGAATGGTCGGCACATAAGCATCAGATACTCCAGGCCCGGGGAACAGAAAGACTTGAGGGTCTGCACATGACTCTGGTTGCACCAAGATCTGTTTATCATGAGACAGACCCCCCCTCCACGATCTTTACCGGAGAGAGTCTTTGTTCTGTCCGCGCGGTGGACAGAAAATCCTGTCGGCTCGATGGCTGAGTCGGCAACCCCCTCCGACATCCATGTCTCCGTCAGGCAGATGATGCAGTTGTCCTTTGTTTCCCGGTGGAATTTTATGCGAGCCTGTAGCTCGCATAACTTATTGTCCAGAGACTGTACATTAGCCAGTAGAATGGTGGGTAGTGGAGGTCGATTGGCACGACGTCGCAACCTGACCAGCACGCCGGCTCGCTTCCCTCTCCGTCGGCGACGCCTGCGTGTGATCGCGCCTAAATTGGACGGAGATAATCCAGCCGCGACTCCGGGCGGGACGTCCGAGTCGAAAGACTTGAAAAACTCTGGTAGGCGGCGAGCGACTGTCGTTCTAATCTCCAGAAGTGTACAACTGTCGTAAGTGAACTTGCTGCTAACTTCTTGTGCAAAGATAGTCGCAATTAAAAGAATAAATAACAAAATACCTCGTCGGCTTACGAGAGCTCGCAACACGGCAGCCATCACGTACGGCGCCATCATGCATCATGCATGCATGCTGAAGGCTCTGGACATTGTCGGGCTGTCGTGGCTGACACGCCTAGTCAATGTAGTAGTAGTAGTACCTGTGGAATGGCAGGTGATCCCCATTTTCAAAAAAGGGGACCGGAAGGTGTGCTCCAATTATCCGGGTATCACACTGCTCAGACTCCCCGGGAAAGTTTATTCTAGGGTGCTGGAAAGGAGGCTCCGGCCGATTGTCGAACCTCAGCTTCAGGAGGAACAATGCAGATTCCATCCTGGCCGTGGAACAGTGGACCAGCTCTTTACCCTCGCAGGGTTGTTGGGGGGGGGGGGGGGGGCATGGGAGTTTGCCCATCCAGTCTGCATGTGCTTTGTGGACCTGGAGAAAGCTTATGAACGTGTCCCCCGGGGAATCCTGTGGGGGATACTACGGGAGTATGGGTTACCGGGGCCGTTGGTACATGACATTCGGTCCTTGTACAAACAAAGTGTGAGCTGCGTCCGTATTCTCGGCACAAAGTCAAGCATGTTCTCAGTGGGTGTTGGACTCCGCCAAGGTTGTCCCTTGTCACCGATTCTGTTCGTGATCTTCAAGGACAGAATCTCAAGGCGCAGCCGAGGTAAGGAGAGTGTCCGGTTTGGGGACCTCAGAATTGCATCTCTGCTCTTTGCAGAGATGTGTTCTGTTGGCTACATCAGACCGTGACTTCCAGCATGCACTGGGGCGGTTTGCAGCCGAGTGTAAAGTGGTCGGGATGAGAGTCAGCACCTCCAAGTCTGAGGCCATGGTTCTCTGCCGGAAAATGGTGGAGTGTTCCCTCCGGGTTGGGAGTTGCTGCCCCAAGCGAAGGAGTTCAAGTATCTCTGGGTCTTGTTCGCGAGTGAGGGCAAAATGGAGCGGGAGATGGACAGACGGATTGGTGCAGCGTCTGCAGTAATGCGGGCGATGTACCGGTCCGTTGTGGTGATTTACAGGTCCATCTAGGTTCCAACCGTCACCTATGGTCACGAGCTTTGGGTAGTGACCGAAAGAATGAGATTGTGGATACAAGCCGCCAAAATGAGTTTCCTCCGCAGGGTGGCTGGGCTCAGCCTTAGAGATAGGGTGAGGAGCTCAGAGTAGAGCCGCTGCTCCTCTGCATCGAAAGGGGTCAACTGAGGTGGTTCGGGCATTTGATTAGGATGCCCCCCCGGGCGCCTCCCCTTTGAGGTTTTCCGGGCACATCCAACTGGGAGGAGACCCCGGGGCAGACCCAGAACCCGCTGGAGAGATTATATATCTCGTCTGGCCTGGGAACGCCTCAGGATCCCCCAGGAGGAACTAGAGAGTGTGGCTGGGGAGAAGGAAGCCTGGGGGGCCCTGCTTAGCCGGCTGCCACCGTGACCCGACCCCGGATAAGCGGATGAGAATGGATGGATGGATGGAACATTTTGTATTTAAGTTAGTATGTTGTAAACCAATACAAAATAAGTGTACGTAGCTGATACATGAGAAGTAGTTGGCAAGTACCAGGGCTGTGCTTTCATGAATATGCATGAGGACATGACCATAAATGGATAACAATAGCCTTTTTCACCAAAATTGTTCAAGATTTTATCAGTGTAATGGCCTGTATCTTCTTATGAGAACATCTTTTGTTGCAGGAAACTAGAACGGGGAATCGAGCCCCCAATTTTCTGTCTCTCACACACACACACACACACACACACACACACACACACACACACACACACACACACACACACACACCACACGCACACACACACACACACACACACACACACACACAAACACACCACTAAAGCCAATAAAAGTTGCCAAACAGTACCTGTTTGAGTTCTCTTTTTGTGAGTTTACTTTCCTTGTCATTATAAAACACTATAATCCACTCCAGGTCTGTACGTCAGCCATTTTTGAGAGAATGGTGGGACCTTTGGAAGAACAAGATGCCTTTTAGGACAAGCGGATCCTTTATGACATGTCTTCTGCTCTGTGCAGAAATAATTAAAACATTAAGCTCCACTAAATTGCCTCTCATTTGAGTGAAATAATAATGGGTGGTGAGGGGGTGGTGATGGTGAGGGGGTGGTGGTGGTGGTGCTTAAACAGCTGAAGGACTGCTCTTCTCATACGCAAGGGGCTTTTATGCATTAACTATTAATTTATGTTTGTGAAAGTCGAGGCCACTGGTACTTAAAAGCAAGAGCTGCAAGAACAATATGCTTTCATCTAGATTTGAATGGCAGAATGACGAATAAAGTATTGTTGAAAAATAATATAACAAAACAATCTATGACAGTCATTCTTTGAAATTAAACCTGTTGTTCCATGTTCTGTTTCAGATCATCTCTATGGCATCGGTAGGCGTCGACTGGTTATGCTGCATCATTGCTATTAAGAGGAGATTAAATACATTTCTGTGATTGAGTTTTTACATTTTACAAATTAGCTATTGAGCCAAAAACGTCATGCACTTTAGTAAATTAGTTTTTGTGCAGCGGATCGGTGGTGAAAGTTTGACTTCTGACCTTTTATTGGCCTCCTTAACTCCTCTGACAAGCTGACAACCAGAGAAGCAAACTAATGGACCTAAAAAAACGACAACATGTGGAGGTTCAAGACAAACGACACAGACTACACGTTTCCTGACCAAATGGTCTACCATTATATCCATGTGTAACATGCTATTACTAGGCATCTCCAGTAGTTCTGTCTCTCTACATATGTATTCTATGTTAAAATGCTAAATCTGTAGGTTAAAATGCACGTGGTGAAAAAAAGCTACTGAATTCATTATAATTACGGATTTCCTAATTCCTAGTTACTAATTGTGTCAAATGAATATGAGTTAATACGACATTTAACATTGAACTGTATTAATAGACGTTATTATAGATAGTACAAATACAAGTACTGTTTACTGGGAGTCATTCACTCAGCTGGGACTACAGAGCCCCAAGGTAACATATGATGTCATTCCAGTCTTACAAAGTATACTGAAACATGGGTAATAGGGCTGAGCAATATATATTATTAATATATTGATATATGGATTATTAATATATATATGTATATATATATGTTTATATATATATATAGTAATTATTATTATTATTAATATATATTATATTATATTATATTATATGACATTTGTTTTTTCACCACTGTCCCAGAAATTACACTTCTATTTTGTCACTGGTGTTTTTAATTTGTTTAGTCTGAAATATTATTTTTGAAAACCACCATTACCACCACCATACCACCACAACCACTACTACATGCTGCAGGAAGCAAGAATGTCTGAAGTAATACTTAATGTGTAATTAGTACATAACTAATGCTAATAATTAACACCATAGGTTAATATGGGATGAGTACATTTTAATAAAATGCAATGTTGGATATTCAACTATGATCTCCTTGGTTGGCCCAAGCAGATGTTTCATTAATTAATGCTGTGTTAAATATTAGTCTATGATTTAATGCATGATGATTAATGCGTTCAATTCTTAGAATATGCTTATTTTGTTGTACAAGTATTGTTAAGCGATACACTTCTGGATGTATCGCAAGTGAAACAGCAGCAATGTGAAGTGATTTAAACTTTTATGTTACTTTCATGCATCAGAAGTGACCGAGTTGGGTTGTCTGGATTTAAAAAAATGGACGTCACCAAGTTGAAGTTCAAGTTGATGTCATTTTTAACAAATGAAGGAAAGATTAAGAGCCTGTTGACCTCTGAAATGCCTGCTACTGCTGCACCTGACATTAATGTTGGGAATGTTAAGTCAAGGCAATATCTTCATGAGTGTCACATTGCATCCTGCTGAGGTACAGAACTATCGGAAATTATGCATGTTCTCTGGACTGAAACTTACTCCCTGCGGAGAGGAGGATTATGATGCCCGGATCCAACACACTACATGCTGGATGAGTGACAATGATTAGTACAATGCAGTCACCCTACAGCTAATGCAGGTGAATACTTAAAATACATACATTTAGTGCAACTGAATATGCCTCTGGCCTCATGGTGAGGTTTCCTAACACCATTGAGCTCAATAGAGAAAGACTTGTCCTATCTGTTGAAACTGAACAAGCTGCTACACTCCATGTTGCTACAAGGTGGAATTGCTCTTTCAGATATGGATATAACCCACAATGTATTTTGACAGAAGGATGACCACCTTAACTCGCTTGTTCAGCTGAAAGCACTACCCTCTGCAGAGCCCTGCTGCAACAAATACATGAGGACGAGCAATACATTGATGCTATGGCAACTATTATAGCATTGAATACGAATATGAATGGACAGACACAGACTTTTCTACACGTGACTACGTGTAGAATGGTTGGGCTCACCTTCACTTATGAACTTATGAAGGTGTCCCCCAGGGAATCCTGTGGGGGGTACTACGGGAGTATAGGGTACCGGGGCCATTCGGTCCTTGTACAAACAAAGTGCGAGCTGCGTCCGTATTCTCTGCACAAAGTTAAGCACGTTCTCAGTGGGTGTTGGACTCCGCCAAGGTTGTCCCTTGTCACCGATTCTGTTCATGATCTTCATGGACAGAATCTCAAGGCGCAGCCGAGGTGAGGAGAGTGTCCGGTTTGGGGACCTCAGTATTGCATCTCTGCTCTTTGCAGATGATGTGGTTCTGTTGGCTACATCAGACCGTGACCTCCAGCATGCACTGGGGCGGTTTGCAGCCGAGTGTGAAGCAGTCGGGATGAGAGTCAGCACCTCCAAGTCTGAGGCCATGGTTCTCTGCCGGAAAATTATATATATATTATTGAGTGTTCCCTCCGGGTTGGGAGTGAGTTGCTGCCTCAAGAGAAGGAGTTAAAGTATCTCTGGGTCTTGTTCATGAGTGAGGGCAAAATGGAGCGAGAGATGGACAGACGGATTGGTGAGGTGTCTGCAGTAATGCGAGCACTGTACCGGTCCGTTGTGGTGAAGAGGGAGCTGAGCCAGAAGGCGAAACTCTCTATTTACTGGTCCATCTACGTTCTCACCTATGGTCACAAGCTTTGGGTAGTGACCCGAAAGAATGAGATCGCGGATACAAGCGGCCGAAATGAGTTTCCTCCGCAGGGTGGCTGGGCTCAGCCTTAGAGATAGGGTGAGGAGCTCAGACATCCGGAGGGAGCTCGGAGTAGAGCCGCTGCTCCTCTGCGTCGAAAGGAGTCAGCTGAGTTGTTTCGGGCATTTGATTAGGATGCCCCCCGGGCGCCTCTCCTTAGAGGATTTCCGGGCACGTCCAACTGGGAGGAGACCCCGGGGCAGACCCAGAACCCGAACGAGGGATAATATATCTCATCTGGCCTGGAAACGCCAGATGAGGAGGAACTAGAGAGTGTTACTGGGGAGAAGGAAGCCTTGGGGGCCAACTGCCACTGCGACCCAGCCTCGGATAAGCGGAAGAGAATTTATGGATGGATGGATGGATGGACTATCAACAAAGAACTTTGGTCCACTGGTGTGGTTCCAAGCTGCTTCACCAACTCTTCCATTCTCTTCATGCTCCATGTCTGTTTCGTTGTTCAACCCGGCATGACTTGTTCCCGCACTCTCCACCATATGTAGCAAACTCACGGTGTGGAGTTTCCATACCACCACGTTCAACAACAAAAGACACTCAAAGCACAACTTAAAAATGATTGGGACATGTATTGGGGGGTATTTAAATCCAGGAGAGGGCAGGAAGGGAAAATAATTGTTCAGTCAAGTCTCAATGGAACCCCTGTTTCCAGAAGTTTCCAGAAGTAGTCCTCAGTCCACGCTGTGTAATCCGGCTGTCAAGTTTCACTTTCCTTCTGGCAGCATGCGCTTTCCTTTGTAGGAAATGCCCCGGTGGCTTAACGAGTCACAGCTTTTCCTCGTTTAGGGCCAGGAGTTCCTTATAAGGCTTCGGGGGTGGAGCCAGCAGGCTGAAAGATACCTCCCTTCAATTACAATTCCTTTACTGCCTCCCTGTCGTTGGCCAGAATAGATACTGTATATATAGGTATACGGCATTTTCCAACCAAGACAGGTTTGTGTCATCAAGGAGACAGTTGCTCATCATTAGACCGGAAGATAAATATTCCACAACAAGACTCTGTAGACAGATCTTAATCACTTAACACTGGTGCTCGCTATTTATTCATTTGTAAATATTCAAATTGGCCTCGAATCAAGGAGCTCTTCAATCAGCCCAGCGTGTCTGTAACCTCTGGAAATTAGCCCGAGATAATTATCCTCTAAAAAGCTCCCATTTGTTGAGCAACAATTCAGGCCTGCATGCATACAATGAGCTGGTTCATCACCACCCTGTACGTTCGCTCTCTTCCCTTCTTCCCTTTTTCTTTCATTCTTTCATTCATTTTCTCGTTCATTCAGTGTTTCTTTTCTTTCCACCTTTCTTTCATTCTTTTATGTGTGTGTCTTGCTGTGGAAGAGGAGGAGGAAGAGGAGGATATGCTTCCCAGAGGACCTCTCCCACCTACAACAAAAACACACTCTCTCTCTCTCTCTCTCTCTCTCTCTCCCCCCCACCAGCATCCCCCAAATACAGCAACAGCTTGAAGGTAATTGATCAGGCAAGTGAACTGTAAAATATTCATTTTCTACTTCAACAGCCAGATAAATCTCTGGGGGAGGGGGGGCATGTGTGTGTGTCGGTGGGGGGGTAGTGTGTGGTAGAGGGCTTGTTCTGGAGGACATTGGTGAAAATATTGCTTATGTACCAAGGAGCCAAATGGCTGGTGTGGTAGGGTGCCCATGATTACGATGAGGAATGGTGGTGGGGGGGGGGGGGGTAGGAAGAGGATTGGTGGGGGTTGGCAGATAAGAGAGAGAGAGAGTGACGGTTGCTAGTTTTCCTCTATCTCTCTTCATTCTCAATTGCTAGGGTGCGAGTCTGCCTGTCCAGTGATGGTCAGGCATGCAATCCCCTGCATGGCTTTGGACCAGGAGACCTTTGGATTGGACGCTGTGGAGCTTAAAGGCAGAGGAGCTGGTCCGCACAGTTCCATGACTCGGGGGCTAAAAGCCCCGGTTTGCACACATTCTGCCTGACCTTTGTGCATGTGTTTGTGTCTGTGTGTAAGTCAGTACTCGGTATGCATGTGCGAGGACGGGTGTCAGTGTGTGACAGTGTGCAGATATGAAATAAACGCAGATCGACGTGTGAGAGTTGGGAACGGCCACTGCTGCATGACTGACATTTTGTGTACGCGATTTGATTACTTTCATCTGTGACACTACAAGCGATTCTACGGGCTTGTCGATAAAATATCTGATTCTGCCATGTTTGATACAATCCATAGCAATGGGGGAACAATATGACATTAGTCTCAAATGTGAACACTTCTTTTCAAATCAATTTTCGGGAAATTTCTCGAAATGGTATTGATTCATCCTGCCACTGCTCCGATTGATTCATTTGGAGACCCTCCGATTACCATAATTGTGTCACACGCACACGCACACAAACACACACACACACACACACACACAATGTATCACACCATACTGTGTTCCATTTTGAAAGATAGGCCTAGAAGAGTGCTTCTTGCTGTCAACTGTAACAACACAATGGCCTCAACATAACAGTGTGTGTATGGTCTCACCTGGACCTTGGTGCTGCTCGGCCTGCAGGGCCAAGCTACGCTGCGTTAGGCTCTCTGGGTCCCAGCTGGGTGGATCGTTCACTTGACTTTATACAGTCTGTCTGTCTCACTTAGAGACTGAGAGGGAAACGCACTGACTCACCAGCGCACACGGGATCCGTTGTCTTTGTCATTAAGCTAGTTAGAAATCAAAGCAATATGTGCAATGTTTAATATTTAATAACACAGACTTTAAACGGCTCGGTTAATTGAATACCTTATCTTTATTATGCAGATGCGTTCATACATATAAATATTACACATTACAGATGGCTGCTCTCAGATCTCCCTCGCTGGAGCATTGAGGGAATATAATTAAGCTTACTGGGGTAAATAAACGAGAGGATTTGTTTTGTCTTTGCAGGTCCGTCAGAAGGGCCTTTATCTGAAATTAGCCCACGTCAACAAAATAACAAATACTTTGTGGACCACAGGACACGGATGGAATATTACCCCATCCCTCCTCTCTCAGCCCCCGCCCCCCCCCCCCGCCCCCACCCCCCCCACACACACACACACACACAGAACACCTTTCGGAGCTCATCTGATTGTGTGCAGACTTTCCACCACATGCACATTCATATCGTATATATTTTGTGATATTATTATTCATTTAGATGTGATTATTATTATTGTTATATTATTATTTTGCAAGAATCAATGTAAGCCCTCAGAAGGGTTGATTAATTTAGGATTACTCTTTGAGCTCATGGAATATTTCAATATAACATGTAATCCTCTCTCATATCCTGCTCTATCCACCTCCCATCTCTCCCTACCTTAGTGTTAGGTCGGGTCGCGGGGGGTTTCTGGTAAACGCTTCCAACACTGATGTGGTGCCATGGGATTAGAAGAGGCCAAAAACCCATTTCTCCCCACTTCTACACGTTGGAAGCGTGGCTTTGACTACATGGCCTGTTATATGTTTAATGTCTTACAAAAGGGAGAGAGGAGACAGAGAGGAGAGAGAGAGGAGAGAGGGGGGACTTGATTATATTTTTATATTATATTATATCTCCCAACAAAAAGCTGTAGAAATCATTTGGTGGGATGCTACAACGCCACCGGGCTAAGAGGACATTTGTGTTGTGATGATGATGTTAGAGGCAAAAGGTTGACCTGCCAATACTCTAGCAGTCTTTACTGACAGCGGAAATCCGAATCAATCCGGCAAGTGTTAGAAGGGACGTAAAGTGTCTGTTTTTGTATCCGGCACCGGATAACGTTCCAAGAGTTTGAAACTAAACATACGGTATTCACACCCGCATCGATGCTGCTCAGCATGCTGTGTTGGACATTCTTCTGAAGGTTGGATTGTGTCTTCTCTAAAATTGCATTTACTTCCAAGGATTGGAGGAACTCAAAACCAAATGTTTCAGTAGTACATTAGATTTAGATTTCATATATCTCTCTTTAAAAAATAAACATGTCATAAAAAAGCTCTGGGCTGGCGTAAAAATGTGTAAAAAATGTGTTCTTTATTGGTGGAGCAGCGGTGGGCGTGGTGCCTGTCTCAGCTTGTGGTGTATTTGCTGTCATCATTCTATTACGTTTTGGCTCAAGGATCCCATTTCAAATGTGGTGCGATGGCAGATATTAACACAGGAATTAAACCACAGACGGTAAAGAGACAGGTATACTGGATGCTACTGCAGCTGCTACAAAAGATTACCAGGGAGCGTGGTGCTGATGATTTTAATATTTGATTTGATTTTATTTGATCTCAAGCATGGGGGTGGGTGGGTGATGGGACGGGGGCACAGAGGTCTAGTGTGTGTGTGTATGTGTGTGTGTGTGTGTGTATGTGTGTGTGTGTGTGTGTGTGTGTGTGTGTGTATGTGTGTGTGTGTGGGGGGAGGGGGGGTGTTGGGGACAGGAGGAGGGGGGGGTTGAAGAGGGGTTGGTAAGAAATGTAATTAACCTCCTGGATGGTGGAAATTCTATTACAAGCCCCCTATTCTGCCATGCAAAGTGCGCCGTGCAGAGATGTCACAGGCCGCCGAGCAGAAAAGCCGGGGCCTGTCTGCATTTTAAACCAAACTTCCAATTCCCCGCTGCCACCGCCACCCCCACCCCCCCCCACTCCCTCCCCCCTCCCTCCTGCCCCCCGCCCCCCCCCCCCTCCTCCCCAATCCTCTATCTCTCTTCATTCTCAGTGAAGCCAGAAATTGAGTACGGCACACTTATGTGGAGAGGGAGGGCAGAGAGAAGAAAAGGTAAGCTGCATTTCACCCGTTTATTTATTTGATCCAAATTACCTGTATGTGGCTAAGAGCTTTTTGGTGGGAGGTCCCGGGGGAGGGGTTAGGGGGTGGGGGAGGTTGCAGGGTTCACTTGTGTTCAGAGTTGACTGACACAAGGTTGACACATGGTGGTCGTTAAGTCCTCCTGCCGATTGACGTGCATCCACTGGTGGAACTTGGTTGGTGGGGGGGGGGGTGGATAGAGAATATCAATTCACTTGAAATTCTCAATTAAAAGTGATTATCAATATTAATGTCATTTTTATGTGATTTGTTGTAAGCCGGCTGCCACCGCGACCCGCCCCGGATAAGCGGACGAGAAGGCATGGATGGATGGATGGATGGATGAATGTGTGAATCTGAGGCAATATTGTAAAGCAATCAATTTACCATTTAACTTCAGTTCTCTCCTGAGATTTTTTTTTGTTTGTAATAGACTTACTGAGAAGTCTTTAATCAGTCAATCCAAGTTTGGTATATGACATATATCTATGTCTGTGTCTCGGTGATTGCAGGATAGGTTTGATCATTTGAATACAGGGAAAGACTGATACTAATTGGGGGAGGTGGAGTTTGCTAATGCGGTGCGGTCTGGTTGCGGGCGCACCAGTTTGAGAAGGAGATGCCGGCTGGCATGTCATGAGGAAAAAACGTAAACCCATCCTGAACAAGAAGGCCTCAACGTAGAGACTTTTTCTCTCACTGATACCACATCTACATGTTTATTGACACACCACCACCACCTCAACTAAACTCAACGAACAATGAAAGACCAGAGCTGGCCGCTGATACCATCCTCACAGTGTGATACTCGGCGGCGGGCCCAAAAGACAACCGAAGGAACCTCCAGTTTAGCCAACTGACACCATGCCCTGATAAACCTCTGTCCTCCTCCCTAAGTTAATACCAGCTACACACACAGAACAGGGAAAGTCACTTCCACATTAAACGTATATGCAGGATCAGGTTTTTCGACATTACACACTAGGCTAACGAGGCTTGCTAATCTCTCCGTTCCATAGACTGGTGAGTTAGTGTAAGGAAGAATCAAGGAGAATACATGGTATCCCCATGTGATCCTCAGGCAGAGAAGGTCTGTCTGATCTTTGATTGTGTCATTCAGTACATCAGCAACTGCACTGATGAGGGTCGTTCTGAATATTACTTGATGGCCCAGTAAAAAACAGTAGCCGTGGTCAGGTGACGACGTAGGTTAGCATTATATTCTGACAGCAAGGAAGTAGTTCCAAGAGAGTCCCCCGATTTGAACGAATCTGTGCCTTCATTGTATGCTCTAAACGGCCATTCCTGTGTCCCAAATCACCCACACAGTTGATGAGACGCTTCAGTATTTCCCGATTCTTCCTCACGCTCTCATTGTGCAGGCTTGTCTCTCTCTTCCTCTGCACATCCAGCTGTAAATCCACAAATGTCTATCAGAGTTGTGGTGTTTGTTGGCCGCCTTGGTGAAGGTGTTCAGACTAAAAACCAGTGCTGCTCCATCGATCATAGCTACGTATGATCCGTAGCTAAAACCTCAAACTCGGCCTGTAGGGAGAGGCACTCCTTATATGTTGTGGCCTCCGCTCGGTGGTTCAGATTTGTGATGAGCAGAAGACATTTCGGTCGTTTTGCTTTCTAAAAGCCACGTACAACGAATATTGAGTGTATATTCTATGTTTTCCAACAAAATACGTTTCACCAGAATGGTGCAGGACGATATAAAAAGAAGTCACATTCTCAGGAGCAGCAGAGAAAACGTGTGTTAGACCCTTGATGCACCACGTACCCCATTTGCACCTAATCCGGTTTCTATTAGCAGAGCCTGCAACACAGGAGTCAGCCGGCCCTGAGGGGTGAAGCTACAGTACCTAGAAACAACAGGCTGCAGTTCCAGCTCCAGATAGTGTCGGATTTCCATCCAACATTAATATGGTTATGATATAAATAGAAATCTACCAAAAAATATCTTTTGAAATGAATATTTTTGTAATAACTTATTATTAAGCTATAACGAAATAGAATGAGATCGTGGATACAAGCGGCCGAAATGAGTTTCCTCCGCAGGGTGGCTGGGCTCAGCCTTAGAGATAGGGTGAGGAGCTCAGACATCCGGAGGGAGCTCGGAGTAGAGCCGCTGCTCCTCTGCGTCGAAAGGAGTCAGCTGAGGTGGTTCGGGCATCTGATTAGGATGCCCCCCGGGCGCCTCCCTTAGAGGATTTCCGGGCACGTCCAACTGGGAGGAGACCCCGGGGCAGACCCAGAACCCGCTGGAGGGATAATATATCTCATCTGGCCTGGAAACGCCAGATGAGGAGGAACTAGAGAGTGTTACTGGGGAGAAGGAAGCCTTGGGGGCCAACTGCCACTGCGACCCAGCCTCGGATAAGCGGAAGAGAATTTATGGATGGATGGATGGATGGACTATCAACAAAGAACTTTGGTCCACTGGTGTGGTTCCAAGCTGCTTCACCAACTCTTCCATTCTCTTCATGCTCCATGTCTGTTTCGTTGTTCAACCCGGCATGACTTGTTCCCGCACTCTCCACCATATGTAGCAAACTCACGGGTGTGGAGTTTCCATACCACCACGTTCAACAACAAAAGACACTCAAAGCACAACTTAAAAATGATTGGGACATGTATTGGGGGGTATTTAAATCCAGGAGAGGGAAGGAAGGGAAAATAATTGTTCAGTCAAGTCTCAATGGAACCCCTGTTTCCAGAAGTTTCCAGAAGTAGTCCTCAGTCCACGCTGTGTAATCCGGCTGTCAAGTTTCACTTTCCTTCTGGCAGCATGCGCTTTCCTTTGTAGGAAATGCCCCGGTGGCTTAACGAGTCACAGCTTTTCCTCGTTTAGGGCCAGGAGTTCCTTATAAGGCTCGGGGGTGGAGCCAGCAGGCTGAAAGATACCTCCCTTCAATTACAATTCCTTTACTGCCTCCCTGTCGTTGGCCAGAATAGATACTGTATATATAGGTATACGGCATTTTCCAACCAAGACAGGTTTGTGTCATCAAGGAGACAGTTGCTCATCATTAGACCGGAAGATAAATATTCCACAACAAGACTCTGTAGACAGATCTTAATCACTTAACACTGGTGCTCGCTATTTATTCATTTGTAAATATTCAAATTGGCCTCGAATCAAGGAGCTCTTCAATCAGCCCAGCGTGTCTGTAACCTCTGGAAATTAGCCCGAGATAATTATCCTCTAAAAAGCTCCCATTTGTTGAGCAACAATTCAGGCCTGCATGCATACAATGAGCTGGTTCATCACCACCCTGTACGTTCGCTCTCTTCCCTTCTTCCCTTTTTCTTTCATTCTTTCATTCATTTTCTCGTTCATTCAGTGTTTCTTTCTTTCCACCTTTCTTTCATTCTTTTATGTGTGTGTCTTGCTGTGGAAGAGGAGGAGGAAGAGGAGGATATGCTTCCCAGAGGACCTCTCCCACCTACAACAAAACACACTCTCTCTCTCTCTCTCTCTCTCTCTCTCGCCCCCCCACCAGCATCCCCCAAATACAGCAACAGCTTGAAGGTAATTGATCAGGCAAGTGAACTGTAAAATATTCATTTTCTACTTCAACAGCCAGATAAATCTCTGGGGGAGGGGGGGCATGTGTGTGTGTCGGTGGGGGGGTAGTGTGTGGTAGAGGGCTTGTTCTGGAGGACATTGGTGAAAATATTGCTTATGTACCAAGGAGCCAAATGGCTGGTGTGGTAGGGTGCCCATGATTACGATGAGGAATGGTG